>JAOQMM010000006.1:7108320-7121317 GCA_027563515.1 Erythroxylum platyclados
CATACATACACATGAAGCTATAGTTCAACCACATCACCAATTTTCAAACTACACAACTAGATTCATTGAATTACCTTTGTAACAGTGAATTTGTTTCCCCATATCCAAGAAACCAACATAACTACACGTCTTAAGAGCACAAGGAAATGTGAACTCATCAAGCTTAAAGCCTTTATGATGCATTTTATACACAAACTCCATTGCACGCAAGTTCCCATTATCTGCAAAACCACCAATGATACTGTTCCAAGAAGCACTATTAGGCTCCGGCATTCGATGAAACAAATCCACTGCCTCCTTCATCAACCTTTCTTTACAATGCCCTGAAATAATAATGTTCCATGATGTAGAATTTGCGGTAGAAATAATTTCATCAAAAGCTTCTCTTGCATCATTCAAACTCCCACATTTAACATACATATCTAAAAGGGTATTCATCAAAACAATATCATTATCTAATTTCTCTCCAGCAATTCTTCCATGAATCAGCCTACCTAGTTCAATATTTCCCACAAGGCTACAAGCTTTTAAAACCACGGAATACATGAAACCATTGGGCACCTCTGCTTTGGAATCCAACATCTGGGTGTACAGCTTTATAGCTTCTTGAGGTTGACCGCTATTGGTGTATGCAGAGACCATCGTCGTCCAAGTAACAATGTTTCTATCAGGCATTTCATCAAACAGTTTACGTCCTTCGTCTAAAAAATTGGAGTCAATATACATTGAAACTAAGTTGTTCGCCGCATAAACGTTACGAGAAAACCCAGTTTTGATCAAATGAGACTGAAATGCTTTTCCCTGTTTGATAGCTTGAAATCGCCCACAATGACGCAAAGCTGCCACAATGCACTTCAAATCCATTATCGTTATTTGTGAAAGCTAAGTACTTAATGGAGTTCCCTATAATGGCGGGATAAGCAGGAAACCCACAAGAGATCACGACTGACGCTTGCCCTGTAACTTAATATTGTTGAATATATTTGTCCGACTCCATTGCCAAGGTTGGACAGACCATTTAGACGATATAAGAAATTATGAAAATAGTGTCTAAATATCCGTCAGCGTCTTGGATGTCAACTAGTCTTTTATAAAATGGGATTTGAAATGAATCAAATTATTACTGACATCCGCTTGCTTTGGGTTCCAAGTTTTAGTTCGGCAAGATCGGTTGGGCATCCGAGCAATCAATCCATTGGGTCATTTGTCACAAAACAATAACAGGTGGGTGTCTCAGAAAACAATAATCATGCCCGAAGGAAGCAGTTAAAACATGTGGAAGCAGCCTAAACGTATATGAAGGCAAAAGTATCTGCTACGCTTGTTCTTACAGGAAAGTAAAGTGAAAAAATCTATTTGCATATCTACAGTCTTGATGTAAAACTATGGCACACTTCATCTCAGACCTCATTAGTCGAAAGCTTGAAAATCCAATACAGCGCATGTCAGAGAACTATAAAAACCAACTAAGGATTGAAAACTAGAAAACAAAACAAAATTGTTGTGGAGGAGAGCTTCTATGTTTTCATGCAAAATGTATGATTATAATGGAGAACCCATCGGATACTCAAAATTGGAATTCCACCACACACCTGTAAGTGTAACAACTGCAATGACCATCTGCTTCTCTTTGCACAGCAGAACATTGGCAATGGACGGCAGAAAGCTAGCGTTCAATAGAATAGCCTAGGCTGCAGTATACTTGGTGGGGATTGCTGATGAATGTACAACATTAATGAGATGAACTATGTCATCTTATGGACTCGATCAGGGCATCATGAAAGTTAACTGGATGGCCTGATCCAAGTGTTGAGTTATGGGATTGGAGACACCCGCATTCTGGCAAAGGATACATATAGATGGAAGTTTTTCTGTTGATCTTTTTCACTCTGGGTACCATCATTCCTTTGCGATCACTTTCAGTCAGCATTGCTTCCATTTGACTTTTGAAAGCCGTCCAGCTGTCAAACCAGTTAGTAGAAACTGCATTATCAAATCTGTACATCGTTGTCACAATATTGGGTTCCATATTACACCTCGTAATACAATCAGACGCTTAAAATCTCTTGATTCTCTAGATTTTAGTTTCCCAACAACCATAGGTCCATACCTCAAAATCAATCCAAATTCAATTGTCACATAAAATGCCCAAAAAGTAAACAATCTGCATATGCATACTCCTATTTTCTAATTCCAGAATAATTGCTACTATGAGAAAGTAGGCCCGTTTTACATCCAGCAGGACTCCCAAAGGACTATACATGTTCGGACGTTTGATGTATATGAATGCATTTTTTTTATAGTATTTTGTTATATCTTTTATCTAAATTATTTTAATATAATTGGTTTATATCATATTTTAAATAATTGTGGAAGCGTTATTTGAGGAATGACAACTAAGAAAATATAGGGGTTTACGACTCAAAATATGAAGAAAACACTATTTATGACCACAATTTAGTAATATACGGTTGTGTATTAGCCCATATTCTTCTCGAATATGGCTGGAGGTAATATACAACCTTTAATACGAGCGTGTCAAACCTGTATTCCTATCCAAAATTTTGCTAAAAAGATCTAGAGCACGATCATATTCAAAACTGTATATATGATGGAAAAAAATTATATAAGACGACGAAAATTAAAGTTTTCAATTAGGGTTAACCGCCTACTTAAAGAAAGTTTAAGAACACATTCGAAAGTAATGTCAATAGAGAGATCAAAAATCATTCTATAGAAGCGATCATCAACAAAGGATACCTTAGAATTTTATATTACATCAAGGAAAATCCTAGAATGAGTTTTGCCTTCATTTTAAGTATTGTTTTCCTATTTGTAAGGATGATATGTGACTAAATAGTAAATACTTCTATATCTTAACGAATAATCGTATGTTTTTTTATTCAATTTTAAATAAAGGTTTCTCTGTTTGAGATTCATAGGTATTGCTATTAATACTAACCATATACAGGCGAGAAATTAGCTCTAACTTTATCTACATAAAGAAAGAGTCGAGAGTACTTCCGTGTATTGTCTTCAGCACAAATATTAAAAATTGAATAGGGATTAAAAGATAAACCTACATGACTCTTTCAATATTATAATAGCCTTTGTGGAGCTTCAAAGAATTTAGGAAAATATGAAAAAGATAATAAGATAGAGATATTGGTTAACTTACTTAAAAGTTAAAAATAGATAGTTCTAAATTGAGAGGTGTCAAATTATTACACTAAGAAACTTAATAAGTCTAAATAAAAGAATTCCTTTAATTGAATAAAAATACAAGATGTAATTAAGAAAAACCTAACTCAATATTTCTTAAAATTGATATTCTTTTTATTATTATTCAGTGTTCTTGTAGTGACATAAAATAGTGTGTGTTTAGATTTAACTTTTGATTTAAAAGTTCACTTCATTACTAATTAGATAATAATTAAAAAATTCAGTTCAGTATTTATCAATTCTTCTTAGGATTAACTCTTATTATTACTTTACTAATACAAAACAATAGATATAGTTCCCTAAATTTAATATTAAAAGAATAGAATATAAAAATTCACTCATCAACATCATGCGTGACACATATTACGCTTTAACTACTTCCACGGTGCAATCCAAGGTTAGACTGGTCAAGACAGGATGAGGGCTTCACACTGATGTTTGCACAGGTATATTGCTATAAGCATCAAGCATTACTAACAAAGAAATATAATGCAATGTAGACGTCAAATACCTGATTCCCATGTCCTGCAGTAGAGCCACAAGCTTGCGTTTATCAGGCCTAATGGTCTTTGCATGTCCATCAAAAAGGAATCTGCGATGGCCCATCAGAAAATGGGGGAAATTGCCGCCCTGAGTTGTTACAAAAACTTCGCTAAACAAACAAACGGTGTAATCCAATGCCGCCAACCTTGAAGAATAGCCCTGTGACAGGGATCAAAAGACATGAGAAACTCGGTGGCATATATACACTGAGACATCACGATTAAAGTAAAATCACATAAATGATGCACATGCATACGAACATGAGATGCACCTTGTGTCATATAAATTATCCCGTTTTAATCTGCCTGATCTACTCATTTACTTGGAGACACAAAGTTAAACTGAACAAAATTGTATAGATAAAATCATGAATCTAACTAGATTGAAGAAAAGATAGAAATATTGATCTAACATGAATTTTCATCTGCTAGGATTGTGTAATTCACTTTGTTAACCTTAGTAGTACTCTTATCAAGAAAGTTACGAGATAAAAGGAAATATTACAGCTTAACGGCCCTAATAGGTACAAAGGTAGAGAGCTTAAGGCATGCCTGGACGAGCAACCAAATTCTCGTGCTTCAGTTAAAAAATATCCCACTAAGCACGAATGATAAATGGCACAGATTATGAATGTTTCCTTGACCATGATTCGTAGGAGGGTGTTACAAGTATTTACCTTAAAGGGAGCAAGCTCATCTGGGGTTGCAAGAGACTCCTTGGAGTAGATCAAAGGAAACATTTTCAGCATCGGGGCTAAATACCTTTCTGCTTGGTAAAGTTTACCCGAAGCCAAATAAATTGAAGTGTTGCTATCAAATCCCATACCACGAAGCATCATCCCAACCTATGCTGACAGGAAAAAACATCAAGCAAAAGAAGATGTTACTGTTAATTTATTAGTGGATTTAGATTAGTATACATGAGACAAGGAAGGTATAGAAAAGCAGGCATCAGTCATCAGACATGAAACAATTCTGAGTATACAGGCGTAAGTCATCAGATATGGAATAGATTCTGAGGACACAGGCGTCATTCATCATACATGAAATGGATTATGAGTCTTTACACAAAAATGAAACAGTTCCACAGGAAGCAGAAGCTTACAAAGTGTTTGTATCAAAGGTTCATATTAATATGCCAAGTCACCAAAAGGCAACAGAAGGAAAGAAATCCGAAGTACCTCCAAGGGTGTTAGAGGACATTGACCATTTATACGATTATAGCCCGGGATAATGATACGGTCTTTCTTCTTAAATTTATTTTTCCACCATCTTTCTCGAAATGAATCCATTTCAAACTTCTCAGAATCTCCTCCATCATACACACAGCATGAGAAGGCCACCATATCCTACAGGTTGACAAGAAATATTAAGCAATCATTAGTTTAAATAGTATTATTTCAATAAGCAACATGAAAAGAATAGAAAGCATGCTTAGTGAATCACAAATAGATAGAACAGTCTTACCTCCTCAAATCGGAGGTGAACAGACACATATTTTCCACCAGTTTGTGAGCTTTTATCAATCATTCGATTAACCATCTTTTGTGCAAGGTCAGATATTGAGGAAGAGAACTTCAAAGCTTTGTAGTTTGCTAGGCATCTTAGTAACTGAATATGTGAAGGGACATTCATCGCCAATCTGTTGGCAAATGGGGCTATGCGGACAACCCTAATAAATGAATCACCAGATAAACAATGTGAAGTATGATTCAACATATTTAAAAGCCAGGAAAAATGACAAGCGCAACAAAGTTGCAATGTTCAAATCGGCCATCCTTATATCATAGGATCATTCAAAATATTTAAAAGCCAGAAAAAATGACAAGCGCAACAAAGTTGCAATGTTCAAATCGGCCATCCTTATATCATAGGATCATTACTTTGGCTCTCAGAATTCCCTATTTCAAGTTGTGATAAACTATTGTTCTCGTCATACAATTAGACAAGAAAGAAAGAGGACATGCTTCAGAACATACCCTTGCTGCCGTAGAACAGGATAAACTTCTCCCAGGTAATAACTAGCTGAAGCCCAAGCTGGGACACGCAAGTTTGGAATATTTGTCATATTGTGGTCATACCTTTCCATCAAATCGTCTGGTAGTTTTTTCACTACTTTCACATAACCATCCAGAGTTTTGATAAAATGATCTTCATCATATATATCTGCAAACACACTATAAAGCAGGTGGATTTCACTTTATAACACACTCAGGGTCAATACAATAAAATTTTCAGGAAAAGAAAATCGTTGCAGGAAAGAATTCATAGTATATGTTTTGACATCTTCATGTGCACTTATAATAAGGTTACTTAAGGATGATGCTAGGCATTTGATATGGTTAAATGACTACAGGTTCGTTAACAGGAGTCAGATTACACAAGCCATACGAACTTCAATGAGCCATCTCTAGTGTCCAAGATAATATAACTAACATTATTATAGGAGTCTGGTTAAACTTCTAATAACCATAAGCATAGTAATTTCAGGGATATTGGCATTATCGGAAACAGAGACATAACAGAGTAAATAGCAGCACCCCCAGCATGCTTGCAGAATTTAAACTGATGTGGTCTTATTCCAAACCAGAAGTTGTGCAAAGAATGGCATTTCATAATTTTCAAAAAAGAATTACACCTGTTTTTTTCCACTCAACGATACTATCTTTAGGCACTTACTACCTTTTAACTTCGTGTGAGTAGGTTTTTCACTTAGTAAATCATATCACCTTATCTTAACATTTAAAACACATGCACGATGTAAGTAAGCTGCTCACCTTGGATCCATCCATACACTATTGAGGTCGAAGTAAGGGATAACTAAAACAGTATTCAGAAGTCCTGCCACTGCAACTGCATTACAGATCTAAGACACACAAGGGAAGTGTCAGAAACAAGACATGAGCACATAATGGATATTAAGGCATTGCGGTCTGCACACCTGACACGTCTTAATATTCTCGAAAAATTGTAAATAAAAAAAAAGAAAAGAGTATACCAAACAGACCAGTAGAAATGGTGGAGGACTCACCGCAGAACGCTGTTGATTTAGACCACCATTTGCCTCAACAAGCAGGTAGCCGATGGGGCCAGAAGGCTCTACAATTAAATGGGAAAAGTTTGGATTATCTTTCTCTTTAACTATTGGAAGCAATTTGAGTTAACTTTTCCGCAAAACGAGAATTCTACATTCGTGAACTATAACACGCTAAATTCAAGATCGGAAAATCTTGCACCTGTTACAATGGGGAAATTCGGTCTGTAAGTTGAATTGGAACAGGGTCTCCGGACTTTGAGCTTCCTTTTGTATTGCCACACAGAGGATAACTGCGCCAAGAAAATGGCCCATCATGCTCTGAGAATCAGAATTAAGTAGGTAAAAGGTACACAGATTTAGTATCTAGAGTCCTTGGAATTGCTGTCACAAGACATGAGAACTCTCTTCTTATTAGTCACTTCATGATCTAGTTCATCTTTAAAAATAACCCATTATCATTATGTGGAATCCATCTAAAATTTC
Organism: Erythroxylum platyclados; assembly: GCA_027563515.1. NCBI lineage: Eukaryota > Viridiplantae > Streptophyta > Magnoliopsida > Malpighiales > Erythroxylaceae > Erythroxylum > Erythroxylum platyclados. The sequence continues at coordinate 7,115,605 of JAOQMM010000006.1, forward strand.
CACCTATTCCTCATCCACCATGATCAGACGTAGAAGGCGCACTTCACATTACGTCTCAGCAAGGACAATTTAATTGAAGAACTGAGGATGAAAAAGGGATATAAGAGACGAAAGTAGCATCGTCTTTTACATTTATTTTACCATTAAAGACGAGAGAGATACTCTTTTCGCTTGTCTTCTTCTCGCAACAATCAAAGAAAAAACCAAAATCCAGAAGAAGTTAAAGAAAACACAAAGCAGGACTCAACAATCAACAACCTGAATGGCAGTAGAATTATCAGCTTGAATATGAGGCCAAAGTTTCTGAAACAACTGGTGACTCTTGTACACAGCAACAGGGTAAGTAGTCTGTGCAAGAAACGCGGAGAACTGACCAACGCACATGATCAAGGCCAAAATGTACAGTAAGGGCAAAACCAGGAGGTACTTGACGTTCCACCGGGAAAATACGCCGGCAGTAAAGCTGTCCCGCCGAGAATGGGACAGAGATTTGGAGCGGAGCCGTCGTCTGCATTGCGAGTTGGTGTCGCAGGTGGGGCCTTCGCTGGCGTAACCGTTATTAGTAGGAGTGTTAGTACTGTAGAGTTTGGCTTTCATGGGTGAAGAGTGGCTATGGCCATGCGCATACAGGAACAGATTCAAAGTGGGTCTTCGGAGCTGTGGCTTATGTTTAGGAAATATGTTACTTGGGAAGACAAAGCGAGAGAGAGAGAGAGAGAGAGAGGCAGGCTTGGTCGGAGGGGCTCGGCTCGGGCTCGTGCTCGTGCTGGTCTCCTCTCCAATAATGAGTGGTAGGTGCGATTATAGGACTCGTAATTTTGCGCGCTCAAATCGCCGTACCTGTTCATTTGATCTTTTTACATTAAAAATATATTTTTATTCAATAATTAATGCAATCTTTATTTGGGCCAAATGTAAAGACAAAAGTTAAAAGTAAAACGTTAGTTTTACTTTTAATAAATACGAAATAGTTCCAGGCACAAATCTTAAAAAATGCATTACTTAAAAATTTTGAAAAGTAATCCCGAAATAATACATTACCAAAGGAAAAAACATAAGCACATGATTGAAGCATGATTCTTCAGACCATCAATTTTAGTTTTATGAGAAGGAAATAGGCATTGAATGCTTTTGCTAGCAAGAAAACGAAAAGCATAAATATGTGATTGAAATCTGAGAAAATAACTATGGAGATGGAAAATTTAAGTGAGTAAAATGGTGCGGAGACAGGAGTAGTAATGAAGCAGTATCCTTCTGGCAGTATGATACCCCACATGCCCATCCATAGATTTCAATGCGTACGTACCACTTACTACAAGCTAGCTGCTTCATTCAAAGTAGCCAGAAAGTGTAAAAACAAGACTCTGCCAATCATGCCTCGTCTATTATTTTGTAGTAAATAATAATTTTCATTAGTAAAGCCCGAAAAAATACGAAATAGAATAACGTTTTGTAAGTGCAAATTGTTCGTTCACAACGCTTACATTGCACTTATGTTATAAATTTTAAGTTCAATTCCGTTTATATTGGACTACATACGGAAGAGATGCATTTTATAAGTATAATCCAAGTTAAAGTAAACGCACAATTAGTCAACTACAGCATGTTGGATTAAAAAAAAGGGGGAAATATAATTTATCTTTAAATTAAATTAAAGGTGTAAACATGGGAATAAATTACAAAAGCATATCCAGGAATTGCGGAGAAAGGAATTTGGTGGTTTCCAAGCGAATGAATCGAGCAGCTCTAGACCCAAGTAGCTATCAGCTAAGCTTCGTCTGGCCTTCTGTTGACGTCAGTTGGTTAATTAATTTACTTTGCTGGCCCACTTACACTCTCTTTATTACTTTTTCTCTCTTTCCAACTTCCAAGCACTCCGGTTGACCTCGACCACTCCCTTCGGTGCTCGTTTACGAGATTCCGGGACTCTCATATTTCAGGCGCATAAATTGCGAAAATGAATTCCCTTGGCTTAACCTTAGAATTAATTTTAGTTTTAAATTTCCGATAGTTTGGTAATCAAATCACGTGGGTAACGAATATTGTTATTTGGATTGAACGTAGATCGGTGGTAGTGCGTTATGACTATGTAGACTGTGGACCAAATATCTTACTTTATGAGATCCGGACGAAAGAATTGCCTGGGCTAACAACTAACAATGATAGGCAAATTAAACTCCACCTGAATAACCAAAATTGTTGATAGATAAATGGGTACTCTTTAATAGTATCAGTTGTTTTAAAATTCCCTCTCTGCATCTGATCTGTATCATGTTATGTCACTTCCGATACAAACTAATAATAGTTGCATTCCAGTTTTTAGAAAGTAAACAACATTATATTATGTATATGAATAATGGAAAGTGAACGTGAGCGAATGAGGGGACAAATGAAGCCCAAATCTCTCCGAAACAAGCGCTGTTTATCCGCCCTCACAAGGTCCCATCCCGTACTAGTCATATTTACATCAATACCCTTCTGTTGCATAGAATGTTTGTTGACTTCACAAACCCATTCAGGTCTTTATACATTCTCCATTATCTTTTTATTTCTTCAGTTCAGCCACAAAACAGAAGAATTGATCTTAGTGAACTGGTACTAATATAGTTGAAAATAGAGGAATCAACTCGGCTCTAATATATAGAGGAACCACCTTTGCCCGCTTGAGTTGTTCAAAAAGACAACAGATCCCACATGGTCACTTCTTCTTTTTTTTTTTCCATTTTCCGTTTTACTTTTAAGCCTGGATGATGTTACTAAGCCAACCATAGGGTTATCGACAACTCCTGTCACACATTACTGTTTTAGTTTCAGAAATGAACATCCCATTCAAAGTTGACAGGATCTTACTCACATAAATGACAACTATGTATAGCACGCTGTCTACTGTATAGAGATAATATTAGCCAAATTTAGCTTCTGATGGTTGCAGCAACGGCCACCTATCCAGATGCCATTTATTATAAGGTTACGATAGATCCAAGAAATAAAAAATGGATTATATCATTTTTGGCTTATTTTGTCAATTAGAATCATGCTTCACGTGTAGCTAATCTGTCTTCTGACCACCGTAGAGAACGCAGTCATGATGGCATTAGACTTTCAAGCATTCCAGACCTGTAAACAGCTATCGATATGAAGTCAATTAAATAAAGGACTTAATTCCTTATATGGTTAAATAAACACAAGGAAACGGCTCTTTATTTCACGTCATGCTCCACTTCAACCAACACCACTGTTGTCAAGAGAACATTGGTTACGGGGGGTTCTTCAGGTTGTCATTTTACCATCAGACAAAATTTGTAAGCCCGTCTCATGTCATTACAAAAGGTTTTAATAACAGTAGGATCTTTTTACGTGTCGATTTCTCAGGTGCGAAGGGCTCAAATAATAGCGCAGATAACCACTGGGATTGTGTACCAGCTGGCCGTTTGGATGTGTCCGGTTAGGTAAGAGGGGCTTTGATAATGGTCAAGCTTCGACTGAGCCAAGTTTAAATGCCACGGTCAAGTCAATTATTTTGTCCTCATTCCCACTACCCTCCTCAGCCTCAGGCTGCTATTTACCACAAAATCATCTTTCAATACCGGTGATAGTGGTGGACCTCACCCTCACAACCCTCCATCCTCCACTCCCTACTCCCAAGTCGCGAAAACGGTGTGCCATTGAACCATGTGCCTTGGCTGTTTCTGAAGGAACATGTTCAGTTGCTAGCGATACTGGAAGTATAGCTTCTATTTGATGGATGGCAAAATTAAACCGTCCTCACAATGTGAGAACATACTTTCGGCGGAAAAAGAAGACAAAAAAGAGTGACCACTCCACTTCTGGAGAACCAACCACTAGGTTTCACATAATGCCATTGAAACCAGAGAACTAAAATCTCCTCATCCCTTTCCTAGTACCCTGTCTGCTCAACTGGGTAAACAAAAATTGTTTGGAAGAGTATATCCTCGTCATTCGTCACTTTTAAGATCATATTGCTGTGTTGGATAAACTTCCAGGTAAAGGGCCATCAAAGGTACACGATGAATCAGGCCTTTAATGTCGCAAACTAGTGTACAAGAGAATGAAAGGTGTGGAGATGATCTAATAATGAAAAGAGAGAAATGTTCATTGCCCCAATTAACCTGGAATCTATGTAGGGGTTATGTTAACAATCACACTAATGCAATCAATACAATTAGGTTTGTGCTTCTAATTCCACAAACAATTGTATCTACAAACAAACCTCTCAGGTTCCTCCAAAGTTGTAGAAGTTCCCATACTACATGTTGTATGGTTTTCCCATTGATATCTTCCAACAACATTATCTTATTTGTCTGAATAGAAGGTTTTTCAATTCCAACTTAAGCCATATATTCTAGCATATTTGTAATTCCAGAATCCGTTGTTGTCGGTACCACAAAAGAGTTTGAGACTTGCACAATCAAACCCCCACTAACTTCAGCTTTCTTTAATAATTAAATGTTCGTGGACTGCACCAGTCCTTGTCTACAGAAAAGGACCCAATCGTTGTCTAAGAGGAGGCAACTCAAGTGACTGTTCAAGAGGTAAATCGATCGGGCTTCCAAATTCACCAGAGATATTAGGAGGAGAACATTGAAAAGCCTTATCTTTCAAGCCCCATTCCCATATCAAAGCTTCTGTCTCCAATGTTAGACATTTTTATCCTTTCTCGTAACGTTGGCCAATCATTAATTATATTTATCAGTTTTTAAATAAATTATTAATTAAGTTACATAATTTAATTCAGATAAAAATAATAAAGTGGCCCAATAAATAATTTAAATCAATGGATCAAAGTCTAGATAGAAAATGGATCCCTATTAGTGTGGACCAGGTCCATATTGGGCCTGTGATGAGGAAGTCCGATATGAAAGTTTTATAAAGAGGTTAAAATCTCCTGCAGTTGCTCATATTAATCGTAAGCATAAGGATTATTTGACCCATTAAGAAAACTTACGTTTTGAGAAAACTGTAAAAAGATGTTGATTGTGTCCCGATGAGCAGTTTCCGTGAAGACGACGGTAGATTCGTGCTCGTTTCGGCTTCAGAAAGCTCGTTTGAAGTTCAGGAACCGAAATCCAGGTATTTTCCGTATTTCTTCATTTATTGCACTTTTACATTCGATCTGGGATACGTAACTAAGGACCTGTTACGTGTTACGTCCAAATCTTCCAACATTTTTGGCCTTTCCTTTACCGGTTATTCACTGGTTTTCCATTAGGCATTCGTTAACAGATTTGTTGAGTGATGTTATTTCAAAATCCTGCTCAAGGAGGGAACAAAGAATCTTTCACTATCCTGTACCAACCATGTTCTACTCATTCTTATCCACACAATTCATTAATTCAGAAGATCTTCCTCAGATAGGTTGCCCCTAAGCAAATTGATGGCCCCTATGCTCTAAAAGGGTGATCCATTGAGAAGAAGAAATCTTGGGAAAAGTACAATTAAATGGTTAAGCTAAGGAATAAGGATAATGGCAAAGACATTTCGGCCCTATTTGGTAATCAGCTGATTGCATTAGCTGTTAGCTGATTTTATCAACGGTTAACTGATAGCTGATTATATCAGCTGGTTTGACCAATGGATAATATCAACTATTTATTAAAGATGTTTGGTAAAATTAACTGTTTAGTATTAGCTGTTTATGTGTAAAATGACTTATGAGGACATGACTTAAAAAAATAAGAACATGAATATTATA
>JAOQMM010000006.1:7134837-7151454 GCA_027563515.1 Erythroxylum platyclados
GGAGGAGGAGGAGGAGGAGGAGGAGAATAATAATAATAATAATATAGTTATTAGAGACTAATGAATATTTTGGTTTTTTTGTTAGTCATTCCTTTATCATTCCAAATTTATCTTTTCAAATCAAACATTGACATTATATCATCATTAAAAATTCTTAAGAATAAATCAAACTAAATAATACACATTTCATTTCATTCCTTATCTATTCTATTATTAAAGAATTACCATTCCATTTTTTATCTATTCTAGTAGGTAAAAGGTAAACCAAACACCCCTGTTTCAGAATTTGCTGTGTAGCATTGCAGTTATTGTGGTTTGCTGATGGAACACAAGGGAACTGAAATAAGTAAAGTTTGACTTTGGCAGATCAATGGCTCGGTTACTATCACCAATTCAGAACCTCCAGCACTAATTTTATGTCTTGTTAGTTATCGTTGACGTAAGATTTGTACACCAGATTTATCAAGTTCATTTGCAGGCTAACTAGTCTCCCTGAAGGGCTACAAACGAGCCCAAGTTATTGACGGACTGCGTATGAAGACATAAAGAAATACTGGCCCTATTAATTAAGAGAGTTGGAGAAAGCCATATTATGATACAAGCCCATGTTCTTGCATAAACTACAATTGTTAAAAAGAATTAGGAAATACAAACCACTATTTACCCCAACCTTTCAAACTTGGGACTTGACATTTCCATAGCTAATAGACAACTTGGCATTACTAACGATTCTTTGATCACTTCACTCATAATTTCTTTGTCGAAAGGCCTTAAATTGCTTCAATTTCCATGGTTCAAGCACGGAAATTAGGATCACAGGATGTAAAAGTGCCGAAAATTCCCTCAAGTTAACGCTCAGGGTCACATACAACTCCTTAGAGACGTTTTCTTTCTACCATTTTTTTAAAATTGTTTATCTACCACATCAAAAGATGACGGGAGATAAACTATATAACCATATATTCTTGCATAAATTAACATTTTAAAGTACTGTATGCTGAAACTAAGGCCTTAATCCCATTCTGTCAGCACCTACACTGACATCAACGTAAATATTTTTGTAGGAGTGTTCTACATTGTGAAACTAAGCAAAATAGTAGCAACGAATATAATGATTAATCCCACAACAAAGGATCCAGAACATGTATCTCTTTCTTCCATCACTGAACACAAAAATGAATTAATGCATAGTTATACTAGCTCTCAAGAAACGGTTCAGATCCTCTGTCCTAATTATCCTGTTCCAATCTTGTTTTTGCTAAAATATGATGTCATTTTGTGGCAAAACAAAGTTGGAATAAAGTATTTGGGACAAAAGATCTGATGCCTTCAAAGCAGTCCCCATCAGAAAATAACAAAAAGGATATTACACATCAAAATTGGTACTGATTTTCTTGAAATAAAATACACACATGTTGCAATCTTCTTGACATTCCACAAGGAAACGTGAAATCAGTTAAAGAGGAGAAGAAAAAAAATGCTCTGCATTCCAATTACTACCCAACTGCCCCTGTCTTCAACACGTTCCTCATTGTTTCCCTATTATTCAGCAATATGGTTTCTACAACAAAATAAGGTCTTCCCATAACTTACACTTTGCCTAACTTTAAAACAGACGAATAATCCAAAAGGCCAGTGTTACAAAACGATATTCAGGAAGTAAAATGTCATCCCTTTATGGGAGAACTTAGAACAAGCCAATACTATATATGACTATTATTCCCGTCAAGTAAAAGCTATTAAGGACTAAACTATAAAGTTCTATCCTTTTTAAGTAAACTTTTGTAAATCAATTTTAAATTTTCATATCGAAGAATCCAGCACAAGAATAAACAAAGCAAGGACATGGACAGTCAACATGGGAAGTTGAAGAAAGGGGACCTATGCAGTTGGACCACAACCTAAGAGTGTGTGATCAATGCAACCCCAATCTTAATTTATCCAGTTTGGACCTTTCATGCATTAGCAAACTTTGGATAAGATTTAATACAATGCCAACCATACAACTTAAAGGAAAATAAAATGAGAAACCTAGCGTATAGCGAGCCAGCAACCACCAAACACACAAAACTTGGGTTCATATCCTGCCTTATAAAATCAGATAATTCTCACTTAATCTGCATAAAAAGAACGTCCACAACTTAATAATTAATCAAGATAAAGGACAAAACATGATATCCACAAATGAAGCTTCACACAACCACCAAATCCAACACAACCTGCTGTCCTTTTCAGATATTAACAACGTACTTGCATCCAGATTTCACAGAAGCCATAAAACAAAAAGTCTGAAAAGTTCTTTGACTACCATCTATTAATTAGTATTGAAGGAAAATACTGAAAAAAAAAGAAACTGTAAATTCAATCTAATTCATTTCAACGTTAATTGATTAAATAAGGAAGCGATTAAGAGCTTATAACAAAAGAAAAAGGGTATCAATGAACTGTATCTACAATAAACCGTTATGGACATCGATTAATTAAAAAAATCGGAAGAAGCAATCGGAACCTAAAAGCGTATCTGCTGCTCCCCGATAATTCACAGTCATCGAAACCTCGAGAACGTGGCAATACAGCAAAAAGAATTCTGAAGAAGAAAATGCGAGAATATTCAGAGAAACTTACTCTCGTTTGTGTTCAATTTTCACCGGTGTTTGGGCAATCTCTCGCAAAATGCCCTTCCTCACCGCAATTGTAGCAACCGCCGCCGCCTCCTCCGTATTTTTTACTCCCGCCACCAGATTGATAGCAGTCTCTTGCTAAATGGCCATAACGCCCACAGTTATAACACATACCACCTCCATAACCACCGCTGTTATTGTATCCCAAACCACCACCACCGCCTGATCGGCCGCCGCCTCTCCCTCCTCTCATTGAGCGACCACCATATCCAACACCGGCACCTCTCCCCCTACTGCGGCCGCGAGAGGAGCCACCGGGGGATCTGGAGACGGCGACGACGTCGGGGGCCTTGGTTCGGCCGTCCTCTCCTGAATCAACAGAAAACTCCACCGGCTGGCCCTCAGAGAGCGTCCGGAAGCCGTCGGATCGGATGGAGGTCTGGTGGACGAACAGATCCTCGCCGCCGCCGTCGGGAGCGATGAAGCCGAAGCCTTTGCGTGCACTGAACCACTTGACGGTGCCGGTGGATCTCTTGGTGGCCTCCATTAGACAGAAGAGCTTGTATACTAGGTTCCGGAATCCGTGGAATAACGGACAGTGCGTGGGTGTCTGGGGGAGCGAGTGCGAGCGTGTTGGGTCGCCGAGGGCGGCTTGTTTTGAGGTTTTTGAGTTTTTTCAATGAAGCGGGGAACAAGAATCCAACGGTGTGGAAGGCGTGGAGGAGTATCTGAGGGTTGAAAATATTTCAAAGGTTTATCCATTCCATTAGGATTCATGTTTTATATATTTATTTAAAAGGTTCGTTAGTTACTTTGTTTGTTTACAGTTTAGTGCAGTGATTAGTTTCGCGTCAGCAAGTGGACAGCCGACTCTTCTGTAAACAAACCCATCAGACGTCATGGCTTAATTTAACAATCGGACGGTACCAACGTTTAACCGACCGTTCTATATTCAAAATTTTTATAATAAGTATTTAAAATTAAATGTTGTAACTTATTGTTGATATAATTTGGTTTTTATTAATAATGATACTGATAAAATTATATGCCAAAGTGACCATGTTAATATCATCATGATCAACACTTAATTAAAAGTTCCACTAAGGCACGAGTTTTGAATACGCCAAACTGACTATGTTAACACCTTTTTAAATATCATTATAAAACTATTACATCAAAACTTTAGCTTCCATAATATCGATAAATATAAAATTCTTCTCGAAAAGTGACGTCAATCTCATATAAAAATGTAATTACTAATTAGTACCAATTCCACGTTAATAGTAATTATGTAAATAATTTTGTTAAATTACAAAGGAATTACATTAAGTGGTACGAAAGTACGTGATTCGAATAAATAGTTTGTCCACCTATTTTTTTATGATTGATTAATGGCGATTGCTAATGTTTGAGTGTTTGACAAAAAATTGTTTTGATAAAAATGATTAAGTTTAGCAGTGTAAAAGTGAAAACCACGACATTTTAAGTTAGCCATAATTTGATTGGTTTCAGAATTTTATTTTTCCTTAGCCATATATTTGATTAAATTAAAAGTAGTGAAATCAGGTTTAATTACTTGCATTTTCTCTATTTTGATTCCATGGCCATTTATTTATTGAATCGATTTTATGCATAATATAGTTATCTATTCATTTATGTATTTTTATCTGATTCCATTATGTGATTTTTTAATTAATTTATAATATCTTGGCACTTATTTCAATTCCAGTTTTCTCTGTTTTCAGAATTTAATATCATATTTTTGTTTTATTCTCATATTTATAAATTTGTTAATTCTATTAATGATCTCATATTAGATTTATGTATGTTATTATTAAAATTAAGAATTATGTTTTATGTGCTGAACTTATACATGACATTATGAAGATGATAGTTTATTAGTCACCAAAGTGGCTAAACTAATTAAGTAAATTTTTTTTGTATATAAACAGTTATTTATTCATAAATTATTAATGTACATTATTGAATTAATTATGTGGATAAATGTCGTTTATTAGTTCACAGAATTTTAGATTTTACCCAAAGGTAAATTACTACTCAATATCCAATAAACATAATAAAAGAAAATCAATATTCACTTGTCAAATAAGTTACATATCCAAAGATATTGATTGCATTTGATGAGGTTTATTTGATTACCTAATAAAGTTTGTATAACATTAATCTTATAGTAATATATTGCTGACTTTGTCCAAAGCAAACTTACAATATATTCTAAATATTTAATTATTTGAATTCTATAATTTATTGAGCATTTATGTATTTGTAGCTATTTCTCTTCATTTACATGCTTTTTTTGTTACTGTATTTAACAGTTTCAATTTCTCTTAATTGTGCAAACAAGTCAATTTTCATTTACATATTTTAAATCTTCGCTTAACATTATTAAAAGAAAAACTTGTTACCATTATGGTACGAACAGTGAGGTTGAGAAGACAAATTATAAAGTATAGAAAAGTTTTAACATATTTTGTCTTAATTTCATGCAAATAACTATTGCCAACAATATTAACACCATTATTCTATAAATTGAAAGTGCTAAAAATGCCTTAAACTTATGGAAGAATGTTTTCTTTTTGAAGATAAGTTGTTCATTAGTACACTAATGGCTGAGATCATAACTATGAAGTTTGATAAGTTGTGGAGCATACAACAACTTGTCCTCAAGAAGATAAATATTGTAGGAAAACTAAAAACCCTGGGTATGACAGTTGGTGACTCCTTCTTAATGCAATTTATTATCTCCTGAGTATGAACCTTTTCAAATTAACTATAACACTATAAAGGATAATGAAATGTTAATGAATTTTTCAGTATGCTCATTCATGAAGAAATAAGGCTAAAGAATAAAAAAGTTCATTCTATTCATCTTGTGGGTCAAGAAACTAGCAAGATTCATAAGCTAAAGACTAAGAAACTTAAGAAAAGTGTCTACTAAAATAAAAAAAAGGTTGTTGTTGATATTGATAAGAAGGAACAAAAGACAAATAAGTTTCATTTTATAAGAAAGAAAGACAATATAAGAAAGATTATCTAAAATGCAAGGCTTGGTTAGAAAAGAAAGGTACATCTAACCTTTTGTATGTTCTGAACTAAAATTAACTGAACTTCTTTCCGATACTTGGTGGTTTGATAATGGTGCTACTACTCATATTTCTAATGTGATGCATGGATTCCTTACAATCTAAACTATAAACTCAACTGAGAACTTTTTATTCATGGAAAACCATAAGGAGGTCCCAATTGAAGGTGTAAGGACTTATCGTCTAATATTAGATACTAGTTACGTGGATCTAATACAAACTCTCTATATACTTTCAATTTCTAAAAACTTAATTTCTATTTCTAAACTTGATGAAAATGCGTTTATTTTAAGTTTGGTGATGGTTGTTTTAGTTTATTTAAACATAATTCCATTATTGGTTTTAAAATTATTATAGATGATTTATATAAATTGAAACTTGATGTTAGTTTGTTTGAATCCCTATTTTCTATTTATCATACCATTGGAACAAAATGTAACATAATGAATGATAATTTTGCTTGCTTATAACATAAAAGTTTAGGTCATATATCCAAAGAAAGATTAGAAAGATTGGTAAAGAATGAAATTCTTCTAAATTTATATTTTATTGATCTCAGTATATATGTGGATTGCATTAAGGGAAAGCAAACCAAACATAGAAATAAAGGAGTTATAGGAAGTACTCAGCTTCTTGAAATGATACAAAACATTATATATGGAGCTTTTGACACTCTATACCTTGGTGGAGAAAAGTATTTTATTACCTTTATAAATGATTTTTCATGTTATGGATATATCTATTTGCTTAATGAAAAATCTCAAATTGTAAGTTCCCTTTAAGGCGTTTATAAAGGAGTTTGAAATACAATTAGACAGATAAATACAAATTGTATGAAAAATATGATGAATCAGGATAACGTCTAGATCTATTTGCAAAGTTTTTTTAGAAACATTAGATATATGTACAATATGTTATATCATGCACTCCTCAATAAAAAGCTGTGGAAAAAAGGTGTAATAGGACATTAATAGATATAGTTAGGAGTATGATAAGTAATTCCTTGTTACTTAAAACCTTGTGGATGTTTGCACTTAAAACTGTTGTGTATTTATTGAAATGATTCTTAGTAAGGAAGTCTCTAAAACTCCTTTTAAGTTATGAATTGGAAGGAAACCTAGTATAAGAAACTTGAACGATTGGGGTTGCCCAATAAATTCTTTAGTTTATAATTCACATAAAAAATTAGATTCTCAAACAACTAATAGTTACTTTATTGGTTACCTAGAAGAATCTAAAGAGTATAAGTTTTATTGTCTAAACCATAGTCCAAGGATTGTTAAAATAGATAATGCCAAGTCCATTGAAAATGGTAAAGTTAGTGGGAGTGCTAAAAAGTGTGTTATAGGTACTGATGAAATAATGGTTGATGTTTTGTTACCAATAAATGTCCCAATATTCATATCTATACCAAATGTGGTCCCAGTATTCGAAGAACAAAATGATCATGGGCAACATTTGGATAAAGTATCACCTTATGAAGAAACTAACTTACAACTGACTGATGTAAATGAATCATGTGGAATAGCTTTAAATAAATTCATAAGAACAAAGAGGTCAACTATTCTCGATGATTATGTGGTTTATTTGCAAGAGTTGGAATTTGATTATGACATTAATAAAGACCCTGTTTCATTTTCACAAGCCATAAAAATTGTTAATTTTGATAGAAGGATTGATGCCATGAAAGATGAGTTGAATTCAATAGCACAAAATAATTTCTAGGACCTTGTTGACTTTCCAAAAGTTTCTAAACGAGTAGGGTGCAAATGGGTCTTTAAGATCAAATAGGTTAGTTGTTTAGTTATTTAGCTGTTCAGTTTTATTCTAAATTCTAGGAATTGCATTTAGGAATTGTTTTATTAGTTTAATTTTGTTCGTTAATTGCATTTTAATTGTGTCATCAATTTTTCCATTATTTTAATTTTCTAATTGTTTTATTAATTATATTGTTTTCAATTCAATTTGGTTTTTAATTGTGTGCATTTTCACAATTGCATAACATAGTGTGTGTACCATTTAAATGTTGGGAATTTTTTTCTAGAAATTAAAGAACTATATTCCAAAAGAAAGGTAAAGCCTTATAATGTATAAGGACTGTCTAATAGGTCCATCCTATCCCATACAAGCAATCAAAACTACAAAACTATATGTAGTAGGAGTTACCGAGTGTTTAAGATACAACATTCATTACGTGCTTATTAATCTTAGATCCCCCATCTCTGGCCAACCTTTTTACTGACTGTAGCTTTTTTCATTAGCAACAAAAAGCACTTCTTGATGTTTCCTACTGTTAAGTCCTATAGAACTTATAGAAACCATTTGCTCCAACTTGAATCTCCTATTTTTTATTTCCTTTTAGGTCTCATACACGGTCGCATTGAAAGCTAGCTTAAGGAGTTTGTTGTCAGTAGAACCCCTTTTATGGTTCCCAATCTATTGTAATAAATGATCCCAAGTGCAGCTTAGTTGTTCAGCATTATAAGTTGTTCTTATTCTAATCTACAAAGATGACGTGAATCGGCATTGGAAGACTAGGTGATCCCTAGTTTCTTGGAGCTTAAAACATAAGCTACATATAGGATCTGTATAAGTTGAACACTTAACTCTATCTATTATTGTCATTCTGTTCTTGAGGACCAACCATGTTATGTAGGCTAACTTGGGACAATTTTTAGGGAACTAGATCATCTGATGCCAATAAACTTCTAGTCTTGATTGAAGAAATAAAATCCTTGCTAAATAATTAGTGAAATTGCTTGAAGTGTGGCTTGTCCATATAGTTTTATCCTTATTGTTGTCTCTGAGTCTATAACTACTTCAATGAGTTTCTCAAAGCCTCTCTACTTAAACCACCATTGCTGATTTGTTATTAATTCACTCACTTTAGCACCTAGTTTTAACGTATGTCTTTAATGGAATAGTTTAGGGTGCAGATATAGAGTCCCTCTGATAGACCAATTGTCAAACCAAATTGAGGTAGTTTTTCCATTTCCAATTATTCTCTTGATGTGTGGTACTAGTACTGCTCTCATTTTCAAGATATTGTGCCATGTTCAAGAAGCATTTAGACTATTCCTCACTTCCCAAAATTTTTACTCTTGTTGATGTTCAATATCTATCCCTTTTATCTATAGATTCTCTTTGTGCAATAATAACTTCCATATTCTTTTGGATAAAAGAACTCTATTGGTGTTATGAAAAGTGTTCAATCCTAGTACACCTTGCTTTTTGGGACATCATAAATTCTTCCATGAAACTTTGGCCCTTTTAGCTTTATGTGGATCCCTATTCTACAGGAAATTCCTCAACAAGTTCTTTATATCCTTAACTAGTTTTTGGTAGGATTAGATAGGATATGTAATAGTTGTAAAGGTTACCTAGCACTGATTTTATCAGTTGAGCTCTTCATGCATAGCTTAGATCCTTATTACACGAATGCTTGAGCTTCCTCTCGATATATTTAATGAGAGGCTTGTAGTTTCTATATGAGATCTTTATATGGTGATTGGAACTCCAAGATAGGTAAATGAGGGATTGATAGCCTTTATCTGAGCTACGTTCTTTAGCTCCTGCTTTATAGGGTCAGCATTCTTAGACAGTTGTAAAAAGCTTTTATCTAGACTATCTTCAATCCTCGACAAGGAGCTAAATTGGTTAATTGAATTGATTATGGATTTCACAAAGGGAGCATTAACCTTTCGAAATAGTAGCAAATCATCGATAAAATTTAAGTTAAACAATTTTAATTTACTAAACCTTTTGTAGTATTTGAATCCAAGGATCTGGCCTATATTATAGACAGTCAGTTGGATAAGCACCTCCATGCATATTAAGAATAGGTAAAGGGATAATGAATCCACTTGCATAAGTACCCCCTTCACCTTTGAATGTTTAAGTAACTTTACCAATAACCATGATGCTAAATATAGGGGTTGATAAGAACTCTTTGATCCATAGATGAATTTACTAGGGAATCCCATAGCTTCCATAGCCTTAAATAAAAAAACCAATTAATATAATGAAATACCTTATTGAAATATACTTTGATTGAACACCTCCTACCAGCTCCCTTCCTCATATAAATTTTGAATAGATCTTGTGAAATCAGGATATTGTCACCCACATTCCTTTTTTGTATGAATTCACCTTATGTTTTTGAGGTTAAGGATCCTAAGATAGGCTTCTATTTAGAAATAAGTAGTTTGGATATCAATTTGTAAATGGTGTTATAGTAGGAAATAGGTCTAAAATCCCTCATTTTGCTTAGATTAAGGGATTGAGGCATAAGAAAAATATGGGCGTGATTCAAAGCTTTTAGCATGGATTCCTTGTTATAGAACTCCAAAATTGCTTTGCAAACTAGAACACCAATCCAAGGCTAGGCAGTATTGAAGAAATTGGTATTCAAGCCATCAGATCCAGGGGCTGTGTTAGAATTTAGCCCTTTAAGGGCTTCTTCAATATCTCTGATAGAGAATTCTCTTGAAAAATTTCTTGCTGGCTTTTATGAAATTGGAGGCTTTAATATAGTTTGCAAATCTATATTATGAGAAACTATAGCCTGTTTAGAACCAAGAAACTTGCTGCAGAATCTTCTAGCTATATTTTTGACTTTATTCTGGCCTTATTTCATCACTCCCCTTTCATCCTTTATGCAAAAAGAGTTTGAAGGAAATCATAAGAATATGTATGTTGTATACTCTATTTCATTTCCCTGGGATTGTAGTTCAATTAGTTAGAGCATCGCCCTGAATTATAAGTTCAATACACCCTGTTTAGTAGAAAGACGGATATTCCTTACTCATTATCAGACAATCACTTATTCACAAACCTTGTGTGGTGCACCTATCACCCTCTTAAATCCATTGTATTCTAGATTTTTGTCTTTGGATTGAGTAGGGAAATTGTTATTTAATATTTTTATATTGTTATTTCCTCACATTTTATTTTGTTTTAGGTATAATGATAAGGAAAACAAAGTCAATTCAACAACAAAGGGTAAAGGAGGCACCAAGTAAAAAACAAAGAGGTGAAAGGTCTTCTAAAGATTCGAGTGAAGCTCGCTCACCACTAGCAAGAGAGACAGACATTAACTAACATGGCATGAGATTTTACATTTTAATGTTAGGGCCCATGGTGAACAATTTCAAAGCTTTAAAGACAAGAGGATCGGGATCGACAGATGTATAGATTGGGAGACAAAGAAGCAAGTTGGGTTAGCCCAACAGTTTCAGGTTCTGATTCTTCAAGATAATGGAGCCCACATATTAGGAACTCACACTCGAGGGATGCTCCACTTTTTTTAATGTAAAAAAGGGCTACTATAATTAAAACCAGCTAAGTGCAATCTAATTCCGAATGTTGGGGGATATAATGAGGATAAGCTATATGGATTTTTTTTGTGATAGTGGGCTCCAATAGTAGTGCTATATCCAATGACTACCAACTAAATGGCCTATGATCATAATAAGTCATAAGTAGTATCAAAACATAGCAATCCCTATACAAGATAACTTTGGAAACCTCAAGTCAAATGATCACTTATACAATCATCACAATGAGAATTTCCATAGACATACAAGTAATATTTCAAATAGATTTCTCATATTAGGTCTGTATGGTGAACTTGTTCTCTAATAAGTACCCACACGTTTGTTTAAGTATCTCGATATTTTAGTTTATGAGATCGACTATTTTCTTTATAAGGAAAAAACAAAATATGTGTTAGTTTTTTTACGTTCTATTAATGTCCAGTCTTAATAAAACAATGACTAGGAACAATTTATGAATAATACATAAATGCAATATGAATTCTATAATTATAATTTCGTTTGTAATGTATAATTATCTTATGGACTTTATAATATACATCTAAACATGTACAAGATAAATAATGTCTTTAAATAATTATCACTAAACTAAAACTAAACCGATTGGCTGTAGGGCATAAACTAACACTCCCTTCCATCCATTTCATTTAAATAATATAGTCTAATTTATTAGAATTTGTTTCTATTGGATATTTATATTTTTTAAAATTTTAAATAAAGTTAAATTAAATAAAGTTTATAAATAATTCAATAAAAACTTATTTAAGTGAATTGAAATTTAATAAAAATTCTTATTGATATAGATCGAGTGTTTATTAAATTTGTGATAGAAATATTTAATAAATTTATTATAAATAGTTATTATGAAAGTAGGCGTAAAACAAAACCTTTTGTCATTGTTATGAAAACCTTCTTCATTATTGAATTTAAAATTTTAAAAACTTATTTTATTAAAAAATTATCAACTTATTTAATCAAAATAGGTCATAAAATATGTATATTTTCTTTTGCATTAGCATCTTTGATATAAGTTTATAATTGTTCTTGAGCCGATTAATAAACTCGGATTCTGCAAGTTAACTCGACAATGATCTGTCCCGACGCGAAATCTGATATGAAATTAAAGTTATTTGGCAAACACGAAGAGAAGGTTATAAAGCTCGTGTTGCCATAATATGCCTGCGTGTGAACGCTCTTAGTAAAGCAAGGCCGACCCAAATCAAATGGAACCACGGACGCTTTTGCTAATAGATTTTAGCTATGAGCTGTATTTAACGCGTCCCATCAATGTTATATACTTATCCAGAACCATTGAACATATAGGCTTATAGTAAGGAAAGGAGATAGGGTCGTGACAAAATTTAACAGCATGCATACATTTTCTTCGTTTCATCTAAAGTACACTTTACTTTGTCTCAGCAATTATATCCTATCTTGGGCCTGAGATTTGTTGAGAGGAAATATGGGAGAAATAAGAATGTGAGTGAATTGTGTTATCTGCAGCTGATGTATTTGCAGGTGGAGAAGTGATGGTGTCACTCTGATCGGCTTCCTCCTCTATCATGGAAGCTTCAGCGAATCTACGTCCATAAAAGCGTAAGAAATTCAGAGATTCTATTCTTGGGTGACTTAACGGATTGCTGCCTTCCAACATCCCGACAACGTTAACCATTTTAGGCCTTAATGCAGGTTCCTCATGAACACAGCATAAAGCAACACGGACTAATTTCTCCACTTCTTCAATTGTCACTCGCCCCTCTAGCCTTGGGTCCGCAAGCTCCAAATACCTGCCTTGTTCATGCATCTCTAAAGCAAATAAGGGGAAATAAACGAGCCCTGAACCTAATGATGATGATGTTGATTGGGCACCACCACTCGTGTTCTCATCGTTGCTCGGACTTTGGGACCGAGTCCAGCAATTTTTCCTTCCACTCACAAGTTCAAGTATCACCATTCCAAAACTGTAAACATCAGTTTTTTCTGAGATAGCTGAGTTGGTCAGCCATTCAGGTGCAAGATAGCCACGAGTGCCTCTCATTGTTGTGAATAAACTGGACTGCTCGGGACTAAGAAGCTTTGAAAGTCCAAAATCAGATATCTTTGCTTGAAACTGGTCGTGCAAAAGGATGTTTTCTGGTTTTACGTCACAATGGATGATTTTGTGTTGGCATCCAGTGTGCAAGTATGCCAGCCCACGTGCAGTTCCAAGTGCTATTTCAAACCTCCGTTGCCATTCCAAGACAGGACCGCTGCCAAAGAGTGTCTTGTCCAATGAGCCGCGATTCATGTACTCATAAACCAATAGCCTTTGTCTTCCTTGGGCACAATATCCTCTCAGTTTCACCAAATTGATATGGTGAACATTTCCAATTACTGCAATTTCAGTGCAAAACTCCTTCTTTCCTTGGACGCCTAAATTACTTATCTTCTTTACTGCCACGACAGATTTATCAGACAGGATACCCTTGTATACAGTACCAAATCCTCCTGATCCAATGTGACTCTTGAAATTATCAGTAGCCACTTCAAGCTCTCCGTAGTCGAACCGTTGAGGTAAGCCTGGGATGTAGAAGGCATCCAGATCTTCAGAGGAAAGCGAGTGTGTATGGTGTAATTTTACCTCTTTTTTTTTCCTAAGCTTCCATTTTCTCCACCAGAGGAAACCTAGAGTTATCATCAGCATGAACCCAGTGAAAGGTAACAGCACCAGAGCAACTACCGGGAAATCTTGTGCTTGATTACTTGAACTATTGTCAATGTTCGGAGCAGTTCCAGTTACGGCTTTAACGTAGCCCAATTGATCATCTTCATCTCCATTATTCCCAATAATGGAGCCTAAGACATTTTCAAGTGCATAGCAAGATCCAGATGAATTCTGAAAAAAGATCCCCAAGCAAGAACAATCTGCTGTGCATAAATCTTGACAGACTGACAAATTTACACCGTAGTTTATGGGTTCAGAAAAATCAATAGTGAAGTAATCCATACCATAACCTAGCCTCAAATAGGTAATATCTGTGGAATTGAATTGAGTGTCTTTGTTGGTTAAATTACAAGCCAACGGCAAAGATTGACCGTCACTAGGAAGACAAATAGTTGAATTTCGTGAAAAACCTGGTGGGCACGAACAGGTTGGACTGTTAGACACAGTATCAGTACACAGTCCAAGTCTTCCGCAGATAAATGGAATCTGACAGCCATTAATTGGCCCCACAAAGTCCTGTCTCCTGTTGTTGCCAGAGAAACTGCTGACAACAAACTCACCAGAAGCACCTAACTTGGCAACTCGGAAGTTAGAAGGTGGCAAAATCATCTTGATTACAACCTGCGATCCATTTTGACCAAATAGAAAGAGACCTGTACTGTTGATTGCCATATGGCTGACCATATAATTTGTGTCCGTAAAAACTCTAGTGTCGGTCGACACCTTCCAGTACGTTTGCCCATGCCATTGCAACATTAAATCTGAATCAGCAATGGCAAGCTTGTAATCACCTGTTGTTAAATTATCATTTGATACAGCACTAGAAAGCATTGTCCCTACAGATAACTCTTGTCCAATTACAATTGTATCTGTGGGATACTTAAAGCTCTCCCAGAGAGAATTATTGAACTGGTCCCGTAGAACAAGATTTCCCATCTCCGTTAGTAGCAATGAATGAACAGATGATCTCAGTGGTGGTGTAAACCATTTAAGGTTTCCATCTTGATCAGCAATGGTGATACCGTTATTTGTAAGACTCATTTTACCAGAACTTGAGACAGGGGAATCACGATTAGCAGACCAAATGATGGTGCTGGATGCTACATGCATAACACACAAGTAAAAATTGGTCGATTCTCCTCCAGGATTGAAGATGGAAGCTTTGAATGTTCCATTACGAGAGAACAGAAAAGCACCCTTGTTGTCAACAAACAGCATGTTAGAAGCAGTGAAATTTGGAAAGATGACTTCAGAGAAAGAAGAACCTGAGACAACAGCACATATTAAGAAACTAACGGAAACCATTAAGACCCCTCCCATATGAAGTATTCACAGAAGAACAGAGAAGAGAGAAGTAAGAGGTGGAATGAAGGTGGCTTTGGTGGGGTTGGTGGGGTTGGTATGAGCATATCTGAGTTTTTTTGCCCATTTCTTTTCTCTAACTCTCCTGTTTTCCGTTGACCTCTCTCTCTCTCTCTCTCCCCATCCAGGAAATTCTGATTGAATAAGGAGTCAGATGTAATCGTTTAATTGACGATAGCTTCAGCTGAGGACGATAAGATTTAAAATAATTTGTTCTGGTCAAATCTGGAGAATATTTATTTAATCAAATGGATTAGCGATTCATGAATCCACAAACCAGTTCTTCCTAATGTTTGCCTTTTATTCACAGCATAATGACACGCATCAATCCCTTTATGATACTTTATACCATTCTTCCATTAACAACAACCACTTGAACGAATTTTTAATCTGTGCTTGTTCACCATACCAGGTTTGATGTTTGATGGAACAACAGACTTCTCTAAAGCTCATCAATTATATTTTATTCACCAGGTCATTGGCACCAGAGGCAGCTGACATAAAATATTAAATTTAGAAAACTTAAAGACCCACTAAACAAGGGTACCAGAATAAACAAATCCCACTTGGTTGAGCTAAAGAATAAAATTTGGTGTGCATTAAAGAAGGCCAGACAGGCATATATCATTCACACTGGAACGCGATTTCGGCCACCATTATCCAATCAATCTGGTTCCAGTCACTCCCAGAAAAAAAAAATCAGTTCTTGCAGCAAATGCCAATACGATCAAAGCGAGTTGACTGGCTTGTAAATACAGTTGGGTTGTAGAAAGAAAAGGGTCGAGAGAAAAAGAGTACTTTACACGGAAGCAAGCAGAAAGCGAAAGAGGAAGATACCGGCGTTGGATGGAGTTCATGAGGTCGATAGAGCTCATGGCTATTGCAAATACTACTTATACCTCAGGTGGTTTGTATTGCCGTTATAAGGATGGTTAGTTTGCCGTTTTGAGTTCGCGCATCTGTGAATAACAGTGTCAATTCTTTTTCATATTTGTTTGACATGGCATATTCTACGCAAAAGGACATGAAACTAGAGTTGACAATCTGTCTTGGGCCCAACCTGATCCCGTCCAGGGCTCCTGATCTTGACCTAATTTGACCCAGTTTAATTAGAAGTTAATGGGTCAGGTTATGGTTGACTGGGCCATGAGCTGAGATTTTTGACTCACTGAATCTTAGGTGAGATTGAGAGGGACAAAATAATGTCATTTTTTAAATTTTTTTTAAAAATTAATAAATTGCCTAGTCAGGCCCGACCCGTTACCATCCTTACATAAAAATCATATATTTTTAAAAAATTTTAAAAAACTTCTAAAATGTTAAAATTCTTGAAAAAACCTTAGGGGGCGGTTGGTTCAAACAGGGGAATGGGAATGAATATAGTGAGGAATGGGAATGGATATAATCATTATAATATTGATGGTTGGTTAAGAGGAGGGAATGATTATCATTACCATAGATAGTGGTTGGTTTGTTAAAAATATTAAGAAATA
>JAOQMM010000006.1:7169755-7189484 GCA_027563515.1 Erythroxylum platyclados
CAACTCCTTCAACCAACCACCTCTTTTCATTTCATTCTCATTCCTCCACTCCCATACCCTCCAAACAAGCACCCCCTAGTTTTTAGTTTTTAGAAAAATCCTTTCTTTTAAATTTCGAATTAAAAGTAGTGATAAAATAGACACAGTATAAACATCAGACATAAAGTAATTAAGAATTGTTTATATAGCGAACTTAATTCATTCAGTTCGAATTTAAAAGTTGAGTTGAGTTATCATATAGGTGATATTTGATTAGTCTATATTTGATATTTATACTACGCATTTTTTCTCATATTTTTTAACCAAAGTCTAAGAGAGGGAGTTTTTCAAAAAAACCTGAATACTTAAAGGATTTTTTGATAATTTTAAAGATTAGGGGATATTTTCAAAAAATTTTACACTACAGGGGAAGTCTAGCTAGGTCTTTTACTCCAGATTCTAAAGTGCCTAACTTTTTGATATTTTTTCAATTCAATGTCTAAACATATAAATTTTTCAATTGAATGATCAATCTTTTATAACCTTAACAACTCATTCAAAACGTTAATTCTATTAGTATTTTGCTAATTTGGCTAACCAAATATTTTTTTTACCATGACATATAGGTGTTGATGTAGAAAATTAATTGCCAAGTAATCATTCATGTAAACTAAAACACCTAACCTATAACCTCTTTCGCACATTAAGTTAAGTGTTTTAGTCCATGTGAATGATTAATTGATAATTAATTTTTTACGCGGATGCCTACATCTCATAGATAAAAAAAATTCTATTAGTCAAATTAGTAAAATACTAATATAACTAATGTTTTGAACTGATTTGTTAAAGACTTAAGGTCATAAAAGGTTAGTCACTTAATTGAAAATTTTAAAAACTTGAGTATTAAGTTGAAAAAATCTCAAAATGATTGATACTTTACAATATGTTATCCTTGTTTGTTTTTGTCAAGAATTTCTTTTTCATTAACTTTTGATTAATAATAAATATTATTTTAAATAATTTTTAAAATTATAAAAATTCTTAATCTTATATAATTAAATTTTAATTTCTTAGTATAAAATTTATTTTTTAACGGGTAAAACATTGTGCATTACTCTCAATTAGTTGAATCTAATAACTAATATAGAGAAAAAGATCAAAAAATTTTTGAAATTAAAATGAAAAAATAATTATTGTTTAATATAGACCCAACACCTTTACCAAAAGATTGAATTAATAAGTAATAATGTTCATACTCTTTCATTTGAATCATGTATTAATTTACAATAATGAAATGATTAGTATCATAGGAAGCAACTAAAATAGAATGGATCAAACAAACCATCACATGATCATAAAATTGCAAAAACCATTTTTTGGTGATTTAAGAGATTTATTAGCATGCCATACGTTCTTGGTTACAAAATTTCAGAAGCAGCATTGTTTACTTGGACTAAACGATAAGCAAAATAGACTTATGTTGCAAATTCCCAATAACAATAACAACATTCAATGAGAGTTTCGTTAAAATATAAGATCTGAGGAGATCTAGTAGTATGTAGCCTTACTCTTATCTAGTACAGAGGTGTTAGTTTATTCCCTATAACCAATCGATTGGTTGTAGCTCAGTGACAAAATGATTTAAATATATTCTTTTTCTTGTAAATGTTTAGATGCATATGATAAAATCCATGAAATAATTATACATTGCAAATAAAATTATAATGAGATTATAATTATGATATTCATATT
The DNA here is from genome assembly GCA_027563515.1 of Erythroxylum platyclados. Lineage (NCBI taxonomy): Eukaryota > Viridiplantae > Streptophyta > Magnoliopsida > Malpighiales > Erythroxylaceae > Erythroxylum > Erythroxylum platyclados. The sequence continues at coordinate 7,171,487 of JAOQMM010000006.1, forward strand.
ACATTTATGTATTATCCTTAAATTGTCCGTAGTCATTGTTCTATTAAGACTGAATATTAAAAAACGTAAAAAGATTAGCACATGTTATGTTTTTCCTTATGAAGAAAGTGTTGGACATTTTAGTAATTTAATTGAAATTAAATTATAATTCAATTAAACTTTAATTTGAATTACAAATAATTATAATTAAATACCAATTATGCCCAAATGAGAACCAATATCTCATATTAATCCTTATTTACTAAATATTTTATATTTAATCATAAAGTTTTTCAAACTTTACAATCAAGTCCAACTTGATTAAAATGAAAACTTTAGAGACCTCAAGTCAAAGAATCACTTAAACAATCATTACAATGAGAATCCTATAAACAAACAAGTATTGTTCCAAATGGATTTCTCATATTGGGTCAATTTAGTGAACTTGTTCTCTGACAAGCACATACACATTTGTTTAAGTATCTCCATACTTTAGTCTATAAAATCGACTACTTCCTTCATAAGGAAAAACATAAAATGTTCTAGCCTTTTTACGTTTTATAATGTCCAGTTTTAATAAAATAATTACTATGAATAATTTAGGGATAATACATAAATGTAATATGAATCTCATAATTATAATCTCATTATAATTTCATTTGCAATGTATAATTATCCATTGGACTTTATCATATACATTTAAACATATATAAAATAAAGAATGTCTTTAAATAATTTTGTCTAAACTATAATCGATTGATAGTAGGGCATAAACTAACAATTACATCATACCTAAAACTAACATTCATAACAACACCCTTAGCTTCTCCTGACAACCTAAAACTTGTTGTCCAATTATCCAAGCTTTTCTCTCGAACACACTAAAAACTGATGAGTAAAGCAAGAAAATTTTCATCATACTTGGCAGAGTAATGAGGACCACTCCTTCTCTCTTACATAATATAAGTTTGCAACAACTTTTTGCCAAACTCTATAATCCCTTCACAAACCTTATAAGATGTGCCTCCAACTCTTTATCCCGTCTCTTCCAATGCAAATAGATATATTCTTGCTGCAACAATGCAAAACTCCTTCAGAAGAATATAAAACCTTTCCAAGTATGACAAGTGGGACACAAAATTTTTTCCGTATTCTTTTATTGTGTTTCACTATAACAATTAAAAGATTTGTTGTTTCTTCCTTTTGAAGAATTCCAAATCACATAGTTCCATTAATAAAGAACAATTATTATCAATCTAAATCAACGAAACAACACCAGTAACAAATCAACGCTAAATTACACCAGAAAATTACATGATAAACATTATAAATTACATAAACAAAACAATGTAAGTCAATTAATCAACAAGAGAAAATTACCCTTGAGCTTAAAATACACTTAGTCTTCCTTGAGCTAAATGTTAAGCTACCTTTTATCATAGAAAATAGAGTTAGGAAAAACAGAATTAAATGTTGAGCTAATAGTAGCTATGAAACCATAAATTGCAAGAACAAAACCAAATGAAACTCAAATTAGGAATTTTGATCACCAACATGCACAAACCACAAAACCTAAATAAAAACACATGAAATTTAAACAATAAAGCTCAAACTAATAGCTATGATCACTGATAGATAATAGAAAAGAGAAGATGATATCAGTTGATGATGGAGAAGAGAAAATGAGTGAGAAGCATGATGAATAAGAGAAGATAGGGATTGATGATAGCTAATGATAGCGGTGGTAATAGCAACAATAGGGCGAGAGGAGATTTGTTATATGAAATCAAATTAGGGATTTTGATTATGAGAGTGTTGGTGAGAGTCAAAACTATTGTATGTCCAGGCCTATTTTGGATGTTCATTTGTGTTATTCTCTAATGGCACCCAAGAGAGAGGGGGATGAATTGGGTGAATTCAAAATTTTAATCAAAGTACACTAACTTATAAAATAATGTCTAAAAAAATATCACAAATAGAAGAATGAAATAATAGTAAATGAATTTAACTATGCTTAAAAAACCTGAACAAAAACAAATGAATTTAAACAATGAAACTTAAACCAGTAGCTATGATCAATGATAGGAAATAGAAAAAAGAAGACGACAATGGTTCATAATGGAGAAGGGAAAATTAGTGAGAACCACGATGAAGAAGAGAAAATAAGGAATGATGATAACTAGTGACAACGGTGGTAATAGCGACAATGGGGTAAGAAGAGAGTTGCTTTGTAAAATCAAATTAGGGATTTTGATTGTGAGAGTGTGGTGATAGTTGGAACTAGTGTGTCTAACCCCATTTTATGGATGTTCATTTATGCTATTCTCTAATGGCACCTAAGAGGGACGGGGGGATGAATTAGGTGAATTCAAGATTTTAATTAAAGTATACTAACTTATAAAATAATGTCTACAAATTATCACAAATAGAAGAATGAAATAAAAGTAAATGAATTTAATTATGCTTGTAAACAATAAAGTAAAAAGTAATGGAAGAGAAATGCAAATAGATATATAGTGGTTCAACAAACAATTTTTGCCTATGTCCACTCCTAATACTTATCTTATATTTTAACTATAATTCTTTTTTCAAGGAGAAGAATGCCTTTTGTACAATCTTTTATTTTAGCAAAAGGAACCTTCTTTTTAATCTTTCTTCAAGGTTAAATGGAACCCTAAACCACTTTTAGATCAATCCAATAAATAATTACACACCCTGAAAAGAGTCTATAACTCAAACTTGCTCACTTGTATGCTTTGATAATTACAAAAGGCTCACAAACTCAAAATGAATTAGGTGAAAGAAGCAAGACATTTTAAATTCAATCATAAAAAGGCAAACTTCCATCCTAATAGAGAAATTATGTTGTATAAATTATGGCTGATTATCATAAGGATGACAACACTTTAAACAAGAAAATAACACTCTTCAAGTTTTAGGTTACAGTGGATACGGGAGAGTTCGTAATAGTTTCTACATCATACCATACCATTTATTGAAACCAGATAAGTTTTTTTCAGGATCTCATCCTTGAAGTTTTGATACATCAAAACTGCTTGTGAACGATTATGCAATGTTAGCCAAAACATATTTGTCAAATTGGAGACAAGTGGAACCGCTTCAATAGAAGGTACTTATGTGATGTTTCCAAAGTCACATCTCAGATGTTAAACATGGCAAAAGAACGGAAATGAAAGAACAGGAACCAGTTCACCAGTAGCCAAGGTATATCTTTTATCATTGCACATTATACTGGACGCATATCCCTGTAGCTTCTACTCCCCTCTCATGTCGTGGTTAAAGAAACAGAGATCAAAATAACCATAGCCAGATCACGCCACGATCAAAACTTATAAAGTTCCTCCTTTTAACAATGACCCTTATTGTACACATCAATGCTTACAGATATGATTGAATTTGAGATGTCCTTAGTCAGTGATACGAACTCCTAACTTTTCAAACCAACACAACAGCAATTTTCTTGACTATTGGAATACAATATCTATTCATTAGTTTCGGAAGGAACCGTTTGTTCTAACTAAATATGATAGAATTTGTCAGATTATAGGCAAGTTGCATGGCAATAATTTTAACTCACAATAAGGGCCATGTTAAAAGTTGAATATGGAATCACAAAGCGAAAGAAGTAGCCAGACTACCAAAGGATGTCTCAACAAGAAAATAGGCGGTTTTATTCTTTGTCTCGCAAGTGACTTGCAGTGCCCAAAGCATGTGTTACACGAGTAAACATCAGATCAAGACTGTGACGTCTCTGTAACGGATGTATCAGCTGCAGAAGCTTGAGCTTCCAATAACATTGCTTGACGTTCTGCATGTTCTCTTTCACATTGACTGATTCCCATAATGATGTCTAGCATTGTACCTGTAGTGCCAAAGAAAACAAGGGGAGCTAACGATTTCCGCTTTATTCCGACTGGAATAGCTACCAAAGCCCCTGCCACAGAGAAGAACCACGTGCCCATTGCGCTGCATGTACGGGACATTCAGTGGCTAACATCACATCTCTAGTCAAAGCAACAAATACAAGTGGGAGAGAACGCAATGAATAAATTGAATACCAGAAACTCAACCTGATTATCTGAATCCCAATGCAGTAAGTGTCACTAAAGAGACAAGTTTTTATACAGAAGCAAGATAAATGACCTGGTGGTCTCAACAGTTAGTTAATTGTCAATTCATACGTGACATCTTTACTTTGACTTGTTAAGCAAGATTAATAGCCTAGATTAGAGACAGAACTGCCTAATGGTCAACTAGGGACATCATGCTTGTTCTTGACATTTCTATTAACTCGGCTCGATCTGGATAACTCCTAAGAGATCACAAAATGCCGTATTCATAGAGCGAGCTACATTATCTGAACATTCTTCTCAACGTAAAGTAACACGATTGATTTGCTTAAGGCGTAAATGGACAATTTCATCAATGGAAGGCAAGGAAAGCAAAGTTTAAAGGAATGAGAAATGAGTTCAATGAGAAATCTTGCATCAGAACAAATATTAAGTACTTGAAATAGCAAAACACCAGAAGTTGGACATAGACTTAAACCAATCAAGAAAAGATCAACAGAAACTGGAGTAAATGCTATTGATTGAGGAATAAAACAAACATATCAGATGTCTTGATCTCAATAATGGTTCACAAACAATTCACTTAACATAATACACTAGCACAGGTGGGTGATATTGAAATTAAACAACTGAGCAAGTGAAATTGTCCTCCTTTCAGTAACAATGTCTACAAGAACCATTATTAAGACCTTGTCTTGTCCTAATCTTCACACGAGCATAGACACGATTCTAATTTTCTAGGGAATCGAAGTATTTTCCCCCAAATAAAAGCTAATATTAGTATTGTCAGTGATCATATGACGTTCAGTGAAACTCAAAGATACAAAGCGGATAAGCATATACAAGATTGCCAGCAAACAATCTAAGACAAAGAGAGAGGTATAATATAATCAGAAACTTAAACCAACGATGCAAAAGATCAGAGAGGAGAGAAAGAATCATACTTCGCAACCGAGCACTCCTCAAGGTGCTTAACATTTTCCTGCCCAGCCATCGCTCTCTCTGTCGTTTCCTGTCTGTCACAAGCACCAATCCAATCCAACCCCGTTCCAAAAATTCACTTTTTTCGGTGCCAAAACTTGCAACTAAAACTCCCTGTGATGATTGCTACAACCCTAGAAACTGCGAATAACTCAGTAAAGAGAAGAAGAAAAACGCGATTACCAGAACCAATGAGGCTGTAAATGGCATCACAGATAAAGCTCCCCTGAAGAAAACTGCGGAAGAAAGGCTATGTGAACTAGGTGGTCTCTGGTAGTCTTGGACCTCTTGGTAATCCGTTCACTAATGCGACCCGACCCGTACCACCCGACTGTAAACCCGATACGTACGAAAAATAACGATAATAATAAACTGACTCAAACGACATACCGTAGGAGAGCTGCATTAAAGAGAGAACTTCTAGTGAAAGCGGAGAAAGAAGCGATGAAAGGTGTAGGAGGGCCACTTCTGTGCATAGGCGATTTGCTTAGCGACCTCTCCGAAAACTCCGACCAGCTTGATTGCCGATCAACCCCTTCTTCTTCTTCTTTATCGTCGCCGAAATCTCCGTCGCATTCTCCGGTCCCTGATTCCACTGATCTCACACTTCTCTTTCAGGTCTTTATCTATGTCTTTCTGTCTCATTCATTAATTAATTCATCGTCTCAAAGCATCATCAATTATTTTGTTTACATCTTCAGATTTTCCTTTTCAAGCCTTTAAATTCAGGGTCGTCAATTTTAGGTCATTTATTATTAATTAAAGTTTATAGTTTCAAACTTTTTGTTTCAGAAAAACTACGATCGCCTGAATGAGGCTTTTGCTGGGACGGATCACTCGTGGACTGCTCTGACTTTAAAGGTGAGTTTTTCTCAATGACCAATTAAATGTTTTGGCTCATAGATTTTGATGTGTTTATATGGAATTAGAATGAGACCCTTCTCTGTTTAGTTAACGTGATCCACCACCCTATTGCATTTCTTCAGCAAGGAAATGTTTCAATTAATGTTCCTCTTACCTATATTTGGGTTTTATTCCAGTTGTGTGCTTCTCTTGAAACTGCAAACAAGTTGGTCCAGTCCACCAACTCCAACGTTAAAGTTGTGTCTGAAAAGGTTGGGGAGTTCGATGAGATTATCAAGAGAGGAGATTCTACTGCGGCATTGGCCAATGCCCTCCTTGCCTCTCTGAATCAAAAGGGTGGTCCATCTAGTGGAACTCAGCAGTAACTTCTTTGGTTTCAGCAGAGCATGGTTAGTTTACAATTCCCGTCAACATGAGCGGCATATCATTATCTTCAGCTTTATTTCTAGATTTAATTTGTTTTCCCAGTAAACTAGCCGGTTCAATGTGAACTATTCTTAATCACGATGAAGAAATTGACCTATGGATTGAACTGAATATAACCTTGAATGAAAATATTACGTCTTAGCTATTCTGCAATCTGTTTACAGTTACACAACTCTTCTTGACATTAGAGCTAAAGAGAAAGGAGCTAATTGCATTTCAAATTTGGAAAAATGGGTGTTCTCGATTAACATTAAGGTCTAGTAGTCTTAAAAAAGAATTTAACGTGATGCAAAGGTTTGTCGTTAAATTGCAAATAGAAGATAGCATTGTGACAATAAAGGTGAGCAATTCTTTCAAGGTTGCTTTTCCCAAATCCTCCTAACCTACAAAAGAAGGATAAGGTAATTTGACTTACGCATTCATCGGATTTATTTACAAACAAATCTTGTATGGATGTGATCAAGAACTAGGCATTGACTGTGAACTGGTATTCTCTTGTGTGGAACGAGCTTCTTGTCCCAAGATTTTCATTTCCTTTATGGCTTGCAATTAAAGAAAGGCTCACTACCTTGGACAGAACAAGAGGCACTGATAATCTGAATTTTATGTTGTATTTGACAAGCTAAGAAATCAATGCACATCTTATGTTGCCCTTATTCGTATAGGGTTTGGAGGGTTGCTATTGACCTTTATAATCTGTATCCGCAGATCAAAGGCTTGATGGAAATAATTCAGTGGTTATGTTCCCTTTTCAAGAGTCATAAAGATAAAAGGATGTTGTATAGTTTGGTTATTGGTAGCACGATTTCTATTGTTTGGTGGAAAAAGAACCAAAGGGTCTTCAAGGATAAGTTCAACCCTCTAGAACAAGTGAAAGCAACATTAGACGTATTAGGGAGTTGTTTATGGCTAGAGGAGAAAGCTTATCACTTTCATCACTTTTGAAATTGGTCCCTTTACTTAGTGTCATACTCCTATCATGTTACAAATGATGTACCTTAATAAACTTTAATAATTTTGAATTTTATTTTGTTGTATTATTTGATACGTTCCATGTAAACTCTAGTCAGTTATTAATGCAATTTATTTAATTAAAAATGTTATTATTATTGTATTAATATTGGTATCAATTTTGGTTTTGATATGATGAGATACCAATACCAGTATCGATCAATATAAAAATACCATTTCTGATAATTTTAAAACTAGAAAATAGTCTTAGATTTTTTTTAAAATTGGAAAACAGTCCTTTAATATATTGCGTTACATAATTTTTAATTTTACATCAATTATGTTTTAAAAAATCATAATAATATAAATTTGAAAAAAAGTTTATTTTTATTTTTATTAATATTATTTTTCACATATTGTATATGTAAATAATAATCCCAATTAATATTTATTCTATCGAATATTTACTCAAATCACATTGAACTCATTTTTCATTTATTACAAAATCTTCATCATTGAGAGAAGTCTTATCATCACCATCATTTAAATTCATTGTATCAAATAACATGTCAATACTTTTTCATCCAAGGTTATCTCCTAAGTCACACTCATCTATAAAACTTAATTCCTTAGAAACTCAATCCGTTAAAAGATCGATATGGTTAAAACAAATTGAATCTATATAACTAATTATTTTATTAATAATTCTAGTAAACAAATAAAATTAAATTATTAAGAAATTACAAGAAATTATATTCAACTTTAATAATAATAATAATGATGATGATGATGATGATGATGTATATTTCTCGAAGCTTTAAGTTGAATCGAATAAAGACTAAATAGTTCAATCTTCTGTGTTTTAATCTATTTCTTTTCTTGGAACGAATGAATTTAAATATTCTCTAATTCCTTGCACACACTATTGCATTACATATTGACTTGAAATTCAAATTGCATACCTTTGCAATTCTAAAACACTACTTTCGAATTGGTCCCATCAAGCAATTATAAGATAACAAAAGTAACCTTATAACAAAATAAAGTAATGATTAATTTTAAACAAGTAACAAAATTAAATAAATATATATATGAATTTAGATTATCTCTTTGACAAATTGTAATGACCATCCCAAAATCACTGCACACATCCTTTTATGCTTTCATTTATGAGTTAAGAAGATCTACTATCATCTTATATGCAACAATTGTTATAATAGTTAATAGCATTCTCATATTAGTTTCAATTTTCTTTGTAAAATTTGGTTTAAAATAGACACTAGGATTCAAAAACACCATAGCAACAATCAACAAAGAATAAAGTTGTCTTTCTTATCTTTCATTGATGATTACAAGATAAAGTATATACAAATAATGTCTATTTTTTAGATTGGATTTGATTACTTCCTTCACTTATTTATGACATTATAAAAATAACTCATTGTTGTCTTCTTATCACTATCAACCAGATGAAGCATTCTCACTAAAGAGAACATTCGAAGCCTAAATTTCAAGGCACATGGTGGTTTGTCTCTAACCATAGCCATCACCATTATGGAAGGTTTATCATCCTTTTTGACATTAGGAGAGTAGAACTGTAAGTGAGGCATGAAAGTTGCCATCATATGCATATGAGAATTAAGTTTTTGATGGAGGATAAATACCTTAAGATTACTTTTGTCTACAAATCAAATTTTTAGGTTCTGAAGAGTAGAGCTTTGGGGATTTAGCTATGCTTAAGCAAAGGATTCAAGACCCATAGATGATTATAGGGGATTTTTTAATAGTACCTTATTTTGGTACGAGGAGGTAGGAAATATAAGCTGTAAATTTTTTTTTTGATAACTTCAGGGAGTGTGTAGAGAACTTGTTAGTGTTTGATCTAAGCATGGAAGGGATTTTTTTTACATAGAGTAATAGGCAAACAAATAAGATTCGCATAAGAAAGAAAATAGATAGGGTGCTAGTGGGTGAGGCATGCTTGAGGTCCTTCCCTAAAAGCAAAGTAGTGTTCTTAAACCCAACTAAATTAGATCTTTCCCCTATATTTATCTACCATTTATTTGAGAAGGCTAATACAAGTTTCCCCTTATGTTTAATGATTAATTAGCCAAGCATGATGAGTTCATGCAAGTTGTATTAAAGGGTAGAGACAAACCAGTTTTAGGCTTTAAAGCCTTTCAGTGTGTGAAGAAATTGGGATTCATTAAAGAGGAATTAAAGCCACTAAAAGGAAGTATATGCTCAGGTAAAACCTTACAAGTAAAACAAACTAAAGGTATATTGGACAATATATGAGAAAAGGTTTATAAATTTCCAATATATGTGGTATATGGATCAGGAGAAAGAAGCCTTATGTAAATACACAAAAGCTCTTGAGAATCAATGTTCTTTACTGAGACAAAGATCTTACATTACTTGGTTACATGAAAGGGATAAAAGCTCCAAGTTTTTCTATAGCACCATCTTGTTTAGGAAAAATTCCAACAAAATCAATGGTATACTAGATCAATATAGTGAATCTATTTCCTTACAGGGATTATTAAAAGAGAGGGCTTATGAATATTTTAAGAACATCATGGGAGAAGAAGGTATGCGTAACCCAAATAGTCATGTACTTTACATAGCTAACAAGTTTTGGAGATTGCTTCTCTCAAGCCATGTTTCTCTGCCTTCTCTCTACATCATGCCCCCCTTTTTTTTTCAACAATGTTCTAACAATTTGTTAACTCTTCATCCTTCTTGCTACACCTTCCACCTCCTCCTTTGCTTTGTCCCTCCTCCTTCGCAGAGTCTTTGTTTTCGTTCCCTTTTCCAGCTTCTCTTTGGTCCTTTGTCCTCTGTTTTCATTCCAAAAGGATACTTTTGGCATTCTTTGTTTTCCATCAACCTTCCTTCTTTTTTCTAGTTACTACTTTTGGTTTCTTTTCGTCTGGAAAGCTATTATTTTCCAAAAATTCTCCCAAAAGCTAGTTTTCTCATCCATTCTGCATCAATGCAGGCTGTTACTACTTATGTCTTTCCTCTTTTACCCTCTCATAACTCTAACCTACAACCATCTTCCCTCCCCCAACTTGCACAAATAGACTAACATCTGACATAAACAAACTAGCAGCCTATTTCCTCCATCCCTCAATTTTCACCAGATAACCCTCCCGGAACAAAAGCTAAAAATAGTTGGTAGGGGAGCCCTCTGGCCTCACTCTTCATTACAACCCTCTAAAAGATATTGAAGGTAGACCAGTGGTTGCTCCAAATATTGAGAAACTAAAGTCAATGCCTAGAATCTAGGAATCCACTCTTGTAGGCTTCTTTATGGAGCATAGACCTCCCTTCCCTGTCATCCAAAAGTGGGTTGTTAACTAGTGGAAGTTTAAAGGACTTACTAATGTTCTACTTATAGAGGATAACCTTGGATTGTTCTCCTTTTCCTCCCAAGTTGCAACAAACAAGATAGTGGAAAAGGGTCCTTGGCATGTTGCTCAGCTCCCATTATTCCCGCAATCATGGAAACCTAGTATTAAGTTGGAAAATATCAAGGTACACAATTTTCCAATTTGGATCAACTTATGTATTATACCTTTAGAGTATTGGACTACTTAGGGTCTTAGCTTACTAGCTAGTTACATTGGCATACCACCTTATATTGATGAAAACGCTATAAAAAGAAAATAGATTTGTGTCAGTGTGGACAAAACCAAGGAGCTCCCTAATTATATTCCAATTATGAGACTTGGCATTGATAATTTTCCACAAGAGGATATGGTACAAGTTTCTTATAACTAGAAACCTTTCAGGTCCCTGGATCATATGTGGAGATTTCAATTCTAATATCTATAAATTATAAGCAAAGGGCAATTGCAGTCTAAGCAATTACAATGAAGATCTTAAGATTTGTGTAGAACATCTGGGGGTAACAGATCTTAAATAAGAAGGTTGCTCCTTTACATGGAGTAATAAACAAAATAATGCACGGTTCATACAGAAAAAACTGGACAGAGCATTATTGAATGGTGATTGGCTCTCACAATTTGCCAATAGTAAATCCACTTTCTTATATCCTCTTTTTTCATATCACACTCCAATTATGATAGATGCTCTTTTTCAGAGAACCACCAATCATCATCCTTTTACATTTAATAACTATCTTGTCAAAGTAGATGGTTTTAATGATGCAATTTTGGAGGGTTTGTCCACTCAAATCTCTAGCTCTAAACAATACATCTATTGTCAATAGCTCAAAGCTATTAAAGCATAATTAAAGAAGCTAAAAGCATCTTACTCTCCTAACACTAAAGTAGTTGTTGATAAAGTTAAGCGAAGACTAGTAGCAACTCAATTTCTACTTTCTTTTAACCTCGGGGATCCAAATTCTTATTCAAAAGGAAAAGCTAGGGTTGGAAATTTTTCTAAGTCATTTTATATCATTCTTCACTCATATAACAGAGTGCTCAGATTAACTGGCTTAAGGAGGGGGATAGAGCTTCTAAGTTCTTCTTCAACTCCTTATTGGACAGGAGAATTTAATAATTAGTGGGGATGGGAGACTCCTTTCTGATCAACTAAGCATAATGGAGGAGGGTGTCAATTTCTATAAAGGGCTTTTAGGTTTAGACCTTGATCATTTTACCTCTATGGACTCTCTAATCTTTCATTTCCAAAAAAATCCCTCTTAAAGCTTTTTGGGAGCTGGTGAAACCTATCTCTGATGATGACATCAATGCTACTATCTTTGCTATGAATGGGATGAAGGCCCTAGGACCAAATGTTCTAAATGGTTTTTTCTATCAAAAAACCTGGTCTATTATTAAACTTATGGTTATAGAGGCTATTCACAAGTTATTTTAAAATGGGCTGATTCTTCAATAAAACATTTCTCTATTTAATACCTAAAGGTTTTAATCTCTCTACTTTTGATGATTTTAGGCTATAACATGCACAAACATTTATAAAATTATTGCTAAGATCTTAGTAAGAAGATTAAAGGAAGTTCTCAATCTCATTATTAGTGAGAATCAGAATGCTTTTATGAAGGATAAAAACATTGGTGATAATATTCTAATTGCTCATGAACTCCTAAAGGATATTAGAAGGATCTCTCCTCCAAATTGTGTGATTAAGATTGACTTCAATAAAGCCTTTGATTGCATTAATTAGTCTTTCCCTTTTTAGATTCTTAAGGCTTTCAACTTCCCTAACATCTTTATCAACTGGATTAAGGCTTATGTCTCCACTATAGCCTATTGTGTTCTAATTAATGGAACCCCCTATGAAATTATTAAGGGGAGAAGAGGAATTACACAGGGTGGCCCTTTGTCCCCTTATCTATTCATTCTATATATGGAAGTGCTTTCTAAAATGTTGAAGATCAATGTTTCTAATAATCCCAAATTCAAGTTCCATTCCAGATGCAGAAGAGTTTCTCTTATCCATCTTTATTTGCAAATGATCTATTTCTCTTCTTTAAAGCTCATTCAGAAACTATTAAACTATTGATGGATACTCTCAATAGGTTTACTAAGATGTCAAGCCTCAAGGTGAATCTTAATAAAAGCCATTTCATCATCTCATCAACTGCAAAATTTCTACAAGCTAGTATTTCCACCATAATAGGTATAAACAAGAAATTCCTACCTTTACAATATCTAGGCCTACCAATTACTATTAGAAGACTTTCTTTCAATGAATGTCTTTCCACTAATTGAAAGAATTCAAAGGAGAATCATCAAATGGACTAATAAAGTTCTTTCCTTTAGAGGGAGGGTTCTGTTAATTAAATCTGTCATAAGCTCCTTACACTTATATTGGAGCTTACATTTACCCTTTCTAAGAAGTTGGTCAAATCTATTAAGAAAATGATAAGAGACTTTCTATGGGACAAAGCAAATGGTAATTCAGGTCTTCATAAGGTTAAGCGGGCAGATTGCGCAAACTCAAAGAGAAAGGAGGTTTGAGAATCATCTTTATAAGGGTAGCCAATAGAGTCTTTTTTTTATTAAAAGAAAGTGCTTTAAGACAAACACTTATCCAAAAGTGCTTTAAGACAAACATTCCCTTTGGATGGAATGGCTTTACAGCTACTTTCTGAAAGGGAACAGCCTATGATTTGTTTCTCCTAGACCAACCTTCTTTTGGTTCCTTAATCAACTTTTAAAGATTAGGGATAAGGTGGCCAATGAAGTATGCTACAAAATAGGGAATGGTAATTCTTCCTTTTTATGGCATGATAACTGTACTAGTTCTGGACTCATTTCCCAAAATCCTAATGTTGTTTTAGCTCTCTCAAGTATGGATTACAAGGCCAAGGTTGCTGTCCTTATCAATTAAAACTGAGTGGGTAAACTTTATTGAAACAATACAGCAATTGAAACCCTCGTACTCTCCTGATTCTAACCTTCAGGGCAATTACCTTTGGCTTAGGATACCTATTGAGAGATTTACAAGGAAAGCCTATAGGAAATGGGTATATAATACTGATTTCAAGATGTTCCTTAATATACGGTTATCTAAAATAACATCATAAGACTCAGTACAACATTCTTACTTTGGCTAATGGTCAAGGACAGAATTGCTACTATGGATAGACTACATTTCATGTTAAATTTGAATGGGATTTGCTGCTTATGGAAGGAAGAGATTGAGATGAGGGATCACTTATTTTTTCTCTACCGCTTTTCTAACTCTATATGGAATAGGACGAGAGAATATTTATTATGGAATGAGCTTTCAAATTCTCTCATGAACGTGGTTAATCCTAACTGAAGCATAAGCTACTACTTCACTTTGGAAGCAAAAGATGATGGTCCTAGCCATAACCTCTTAGGAGTTATGCAAGGAGAGGAATATGAGGAAGTTCCAAAATAAGGAATGTTCCAAGAGTGTAATGGTGCAAACTATCCTAGAGAGCGTAAGGGAACAAATAATATGTTGGGATTTAAAGCATCAATAATAGAGAAGAAACTTTGAGTTTAGCTTTTAACTGGATTGAGGTTGACTTATTATGCAACACTCCCTCACAAGTTGGCAAGTTCTTCAAGCAAAAAATCCAACCTAGCATATAAGGAACAACGATTAAAGTAAGAAGAGGAAGACGTATGCATCCATATTGAAGATTCTTTACATTTAGTAACACTAATTAGTGAAGGAGCAACGATACCCATCAAAGACTTTAGATCACCCAATCCCTAATTGGGTAAGTTTTGAAGGCTTTACCATTGACCTTCAACCTTCAACCTTCAGCTGGTGGGTTTTTACCCCTTTTACAAAATGTCATTGAATATGGTTATCTATTACGATGTTGTTTCTTACTTTAACTTCGTGAAGGGGTGTTGGATGTCCAATTCATTGTCATTTCTTATATTTACTTAGTGAAGGGGAGTTGAATTCCACTATCCAAATGTTTGCTCTTCTTTTATATTAATGAAAATTTTAATTTTTCAAAAAATTGATGTATTGAAATCATTCATATCCTACAACTTTACAAGCAAAGAAAAGTAGTCTCTCATTGCTCTGTTCTAAGTAAGCAGGAGTAAAGAAGCGGTTTTAAAATGCAAGCTGGTAAGGCCCTAGGACCAAACAATTTTAATGGCAACTTTTTCTAGAAAGCTTGACCAATTATCAAAGACATGGTGATAGAGGCGATCCTAGAAATATTCAAATCATGAAGTTCCTCAAAGCTATTAACAATACATTTATTTGTTTGATACCTAAAGCTCATAATGCTAACTACTTTGGAGAGTTTAAGCTGATATCATTTTGTAATTTCCTATATAAGTTTATTGCCAAATTGTTTGTCAGGAGATTAAAAGCAGTTTTGGCTTATGAATAATAAATCTAAAGTTGCCTTTCCTAAAAGATGCCATATTGGTTACAACATTCTTTTATCCCAAGAATTATTTAGAGGATACACTAAGAAGAACACTCCTGCTAACTATGTGATTAAAATAGATATTTATAAGGCATACGATACACTAATTTCGAGCTTTATAGACCAAGTTTTTAAGGTCTTTAACTTTCCTCCCTAAATTAAGGTTATGACTGAAAAAGTGTTACTCCTCTCCTAGTTATTCAGTGTTGGTAAATAGAGAGCCATCTAAATGGTTTCAAAGGAAGAAAGGCATACATAAAAGGGACCCTTTATCCCCATATGTTTACATTATATGCATGAAAGTGTTCTCCAAGTTATTGAACTATAATATCTCTCAGGATCCAACATTCCAATATCACCATCGTTATAAGAACTTAAAGAATTCCCACCTACTTTTCACTTATGACCTCCTGGTCTATACTAATGCACAAGATAGGTCCATCTACTTGATTATGTAATCCTTGAAAATATTCAAGGACTTATCAGGTTTAGATGTCAACAAGATGAATAGTTTCCTAATTTTATCTAATAGAACTAGTGATCGGGTGCCATAGCTTGATGCTATCATAGGTATGTAAGTTAAGGACCCCTCTTTTATTTATTTGGGCTTACAATTTCATCCAGAAGATTAATTTTCAATGAATATTTACCATTGGTGGAAGGGATTAAGAAGACAGTTAATGCTTAGAATAATCATTATTTCTCTCTAGCTGGTAGAACCCTTTTTAATTAAAACTGTAATTAGCTTTATATAGGTGTATTGGAACTCCCACTTGTTCTTTACTGAAGGACTGATCAAAACTCTTGAGAAGCTGATGAGGAAGTTTCTTTGGCTGGGATAAACAATTCAATATATTATGCTAAAGTAGCGTCAAAATAGATTTGTAAAAGCAAGAATTCGAGTAGGTTAGGTATCCTCTTGCTAAGATTATGTAATAAAATCTCAATGGGCAAAAGAATTTGGAGGATTCTTACCTAGGGGAAATTGTTATGGGTTAACTAGATTCAAAACTTCTATATGAAAGGTAAAAGCTTCTGGGAACTCCAACTCCATCTATGCAGATCATATTACTTTTCTCAGTTTTTGAAGGAGAGGATTTGTATGGAAGGTTAAGTTAAATGTAAGATAGGGGACAGGAAAATTACTTCCGTACTATATGACAAGTAGTCCAATGCTAGAATTCTCATCAACATGCAGGTTTCATTAGAGGTTTTAGCATAGATTCCTTAGGATGCTAAAGTTTGGTACATGGATAGAGGATAATCAATGGGCTAATCTTCCCTAAGAGTTGGTGACCTCATTCCTAATTACTGTCCCAGAGTTAACTAGGATGACATCTATATTTAGGAATCCATTCTTCCATAAATTTTATCAATGAATCTTACAGGAAAATTATCAAGGGCGAGGAAGTTACACTAGATTGGTGTAGATTGGTTTGGAACGAGAGCCTTCCTCCTAAAGTTTTGTTCTTCCTCTAGTTATTATTTCTGAAGCATCTCCCTACACTGGATAAGCTTGCTTATATGAATATGGTAAATAGGTGATACCTTGTAAAATAATGCATGGGAGCAAATATAATTATTCTTTAAATGCAATTATTCCAAAGAGATTTGGCCACCTATTATTTAATTGTTCAATATGGATACGGGTAGTATGAACTAGAAGGAATTCATGGAATAGTTTGTGAGGAAAAGGACTTTTTTTCTAAGGTTTAAAATCATTATAATAATAGCTTTCAGCACATGCATGTTTAGGCTACAGAAGGAAAGAAGCAATAGAGTATTTAGAGGGGATGCAAAATCAATCTTGATCATTCATAAAGAAATCACTAACTAGACCAGAGAATTGATGATGAACAATGGCAATGTCAGTAGATGTAGTGCTACAATAGCTCAAGCGTGGAGACTTTAACTTTGTTGTACTTCATGTAGTTATTTCCTATTTCATAGACTGAATTCTCATAGTTAGAGCTGTTTTTATAGCGTTGTAATTCAAACATAAATGTTGGTTATAATCTCTTTGGTTTTTAATTCAATTTATTTCTTCTTTTTCATAAAAAAGGCTAATTAATAATGTTAATCTTGTCTTGGCCCTCTTATGAAGATCTTCTAATGCAAAATAATATAAGCATGACATTAAAAGGGATGATGCAATACGAGCAAGTTAATGCTAGGAAATTACTGAATTTTTAGACACATGTAATCAACTTGTTGCAAATGAGCACATTGGATTAAATGGATTCATGAGGTTCATCTTCGGAATAAGAGTTTTTGGACAACCTCAAAGTCCACTCACCATTCTTAGATTTTCGCGCAGCTTCTGGGGAACAGAAGGTTCATCTACCCTTACATCAAGCATGTTATTGGTGATGGGGATGATACCTTGCTTTGGCATGATAATTGGACGAATATAAGCCCACTGAGTGTCGAAAATCATCTCTGACAACTAAGGCACAAACTCCCTGATAATACTAAAACTTCTGTTTTAATCTCTAATGGGACTTGGTCATGTAACCTGAGAGGCTTCCAATCTCTAGTGGCACACCTTCCAGCTCTCCCTCTTGACAATGGAAATGATAAAGTCATCTGGACTCCTACTGTAGGTGTAACGCCCCAATACCCCCTTGGGAGGATACCAAGGTGCCATGCACTCATTTCTCGCTCTCACACGTTCTTTATCAATTTCGTTAACTAATTAGCGGAAGCGATTACCAGGTTATTACACATGCAATTTCAATTTCATGCTTTGCGCGGCGGAAAAAAATTTAAAACACATACATTGAAATCAGAAGTTAATAAACATGCTTTTTCATTCCTTTGAACCACCATCGTTATCATT
>JAOQMM010000006.1:7192702-7212264 GCA_027563515.1 Erythroxylum platyclados
AGGTAACCCTTAAATTGTGGTGCTTCTATTAGTTTTGCTTCCATTGTTTGTCTTTGCATTGCATTTTGTTGCATGGCTAGAAACAAAAAATAACAAATATTTTAATAATTTTTAAGACTAAAATCATAAACTAAAAATTTTAAAAAACAAATATTTTTTTACTAAATTTAAAAATAAAAATAAAAACCCAAAATAAAAATAAAAATAAACGTTTGCCTACCATAAGACTGTCGCAACAGAGTCAGAGTCCCATAACCTTTTTGTGTGATGCAGAGTCAATGTACCTGGACGCCAGCAGGAATGGCTGCTAATCTGAACTTTAAATCCTCCGCATCCATTGCCTTCCACATTACAAAACGTCTCCTTCCCAGAAGACCAATCTCCTTTTACCCTTCTCTCATGGCTGCCTTGTCCACTACCGAGAAGGACGCCATTTCCGGTCCCAGTGAGTCCACTCTACCCACCCAGAAGCCTTTACAAGTAAACCCCATTTCTTCGTCTATTTCTTTTTTGGCATATGTTAAGTTGATTCCTTTTTTGGTTTAGGGTTTCTTTTCTGTGCTTTACAAGTTGGATCTTGTTGGGTCTTGTTTGTTTTTAGGAATTGTTCAACTGTGATGCGTGTTTGTTGAGAATGTTAGCTTATTGAGCTTTCTTAAACGAGTAGTTGTAGTAATTTAATTGCCCAGATACTTGTCCTTGTGCATATCTTCCACAGATTTTTGGCTTTTGTCTTGTCAAACGAAGGACTTGAAGTTTAGATTGATTATGTTGGAAAATCATTTGCCTACTGGAAAGTCTGCAACCGAGCTTTCGACGTGTTTTCTTTTAAGAGTCTCTTTGCATTTTGAATGTGATTTTGGTACTGTCATGTTATGCATACCTACCTTATCCAGTGTTCCAGAGTGCCGAAATCTAGTTTCCATTTTAGAGTTTGCTATGCTCTTATGCTTTTCTCTTTGTTCTTCTTCTTCTTCCTCTTTTCTGCTTTGATGCAAAAAAGTGCAAACCAATTCATACGCAGGAAGTTCACGGGAGCCGTGAATCATTGGTTTTAAAGGGTAAAAGTGCGAATTAGATTGCAATAGATTGAAAAGCTGTAGTTTACTCATGTGTTTTTCTTCTCAACGTAGAACCTAATTTGCTACTTCTGCCATCTTTGTTCTGAGAACTAACAACATGTTGCCAATGATGATAGGCTCCTTCAGCTTAGTTATTCTTCATGAAGTAAATTATTCATTTAATTTTCTTGATGAACTTTTCTTTGTTGATTGACTACAACACATCTTCTTGTCTTTTGTTACTTGCACCTCCATTTTCTTTTGTACTAAGCCCTGTTCTTTCAGATTGCTAAGCGCTTGGAGAAATTCAAAACCACAATCTTCACACAAATGAGTTCACTTGCCACAAAACATGGGGCAATAAATCTTGGCCAAGGTTTTCCCAACTTTGACGGTCCTGACTTTGTGAAAGAGGCAGCTATTCAAGCCATTAGGGATGGGAAGAATCAATATGCCAGAGGATATGGGGTTCCAGATTTTAACTTTACCATTGCTGCCCGATTTAAGAAAGATACTGGGCTTGTTGTAGATCCTGAGAAGGAAATCACTGTCACATCTGGGTGCACTGAGGCGATTGCTGCTACCATATTAGGCTTAATCAATCCAGGGGATGAAGTAATACTCTTTGCTCCTTTCTATGATTCTTATGAAGCTACACTATCTATGGCTGGTGCTGAAATAAAAAGCATCACCCTGCGCCCACCTGATTTTGCGGCTCCCATCGATGAACTTAAGTCCATTATATCAAAGAAAACACGTGCAATTCTTCTTAATACTCCTCATAACCCCACTGGAAAGATGTTTACCAGGGAGGAACTCAGTGCTATTGCGTCGCTTTGCATTGAAAATGATGTCCTGGTTTTTTCTGATGAAGTTTATGATAAGCTTGCCTTTGAAATGGATCACATATCAATTGCTTCAATCCCTGGAATGTATGAGCGAACTGTGACTATGAATTCTTTGGGAAAGACATTCTCCTTGACAGGTTGGAAGATTGGCTGGGCAATAGCTCCGCCTCACCTTACATGGGGAGTTCGACAGGCGCATGCTTTCCTTACATTTGCTACATCCACTCCAATGCAATGGGCTGCTGCTACAGCACTTAGAGCTCCAGACTCTTACTATATAGAGCTGAAGAGGGACTATATGGCGAAGAAGGCAATTTTGGTTGATGGTTTGAAAGATGTTGGCTTCAAGGTATTTCCTTCAAGTGGTACTTACTTTGTCGTAGTTGACCACACCCCTTTTGGGCTGGAAAACGATATTGCATTTTGTGAATATCTGATTAAGGAAGTTGGGGTGGTAGCAATCCCTACCAGTGTATTTTACTTGAACCCTGAAGAGGGTAAAAATTTAGTGAGATTCACCTTCTGCAAAGATGAAGAAACTCTGAGGGCTGCTGTCCAGAGAATGAAAGAGAAGCTGAAGAGAAATTGATCCCATTTGTGTGGGTGTGATCTTAGCTTAGATCTGTTGTGAGCATAAAACATAAAATATTATGAAGCAGGTACTCGCCATGCCAAGCGTTGTAGCAATTTCAGCAGTTACAAACCCCCATTGATTAGAATAAAAACTTGAGTACCAGTTCATGTTTCTTAAATCTGATATTTTGATTCATCTAGATTGCTGTCATTAGCAATGCCTGAAGTAGCCATAATATCTTGTTTTCGGGTCAACAAACTATTTATGATGTTTATATTAACCCGGAAAAGAAAGGAGCTGAAAGTCTGAAATGGTTAGATTACTAGACTAGTTGATCCATTTCTTTTTGTATAAAGACCCACTTTCATGGAAATCATTACTTTCCCTCTTTAAAGATATACCAAAATCGCAATAAACCACTATTCTACTTCCAATGCTTATAAAGGCCAACCTACTTACCGCAAAGGGAAAAACAGAAAATCACTGAAAATAACTGTTTGTACATGGACAGGGCACGGTTCATAGCTCCAACGACACCTATTTGTACAGAAAGCTGGGGACATTTGGGAATTTAATTCTCTCGTGCATTTCTGGAACTTGTAAATTTTCGACATATTTGATTTTAGGTTTTAGATTTCTCATCAACTTTGCCTATAGTGATTGACGAACTCCATAACAATCATGCTTATATTAGGATTAATTTTTCCCTCATAGTTAATGGAAATATGCATAGTGTTGGATTGGTTTTGACAGCCAGAATGTATGTAGTTTGTTCCTTCCAGTCCCATGAAATTGATGTTGAACCCTTCCTTAAAGGACATGCAGCGTAAGATGTGGAAGAAGATCGTGGATTTCAAGGTATACCTAGATTAAGTGATCCTTTTCTGGGTTACCCAACACATGCACTTTAGGCCTTCAAGAGGGTTGCACTTGCACTGCATTATCATGAGAAATTGTAGCCTGAACGTGATGATAATAACCTTGACAGACAGACAGCCATCTAATCAGAACTATCACTTCTCTTGCCTGTTTATAGGACGATGCCCTATTGCTGTTGGTCCAATATTACAAAGATCTCAATCTACTATATATCTCATTCATCCCTTTTGGCGTATATCTCCAAAAGAAATACTAATCTTCTTGCACCAAAAACAAAAAGAAAAAAGAAAAAAGAGGGCAACTGCTATTCACCTGTTGAGAAGTCATATGAAATTGTGGCAACACAAGACAATTGACAAAGAAATATCGATTACTAGTAGGTAATTTTTGTAGGATAGAAAATGAATAATGTAAGATATAAACTAGAAGCATTTACTTTTACACTTATCAAGGCTGTGGATCATCCAAGTTAGAATAATGACTTAACATTACCTGGAAGGTTTATCAAAAAACAACAGGATTATCTCCAGATCTCTGATAGTGATGTGAAAAACGTAAACAAATTAAACAAAAGGTAACTACAAACTGTCCTCCAATTCTTTTACTTTGACCCCAACAACTGCAACTAATAAAAGGACGCAAACTTATGTACTTATTTCTATGCATTTATGCTTGTTCAAATTGTAGGATTACTTGGCATTAAATTTGTTTAAAATATTAGTGTTTTCCCCTATTTAATATTTTCAAATTAAAATTTATAAATTAAAATATTCCGTTATTTATTTGATATAAATCTTTTAATTTGAAATTTAATTGTTCAAATTAATTAAGTCGGATTTCATGCGTTTACCTTTTGATATAATTTGTAAATGTCTTTTAAAATTAATATTGTAGAGTTTACGTGACTAGGATATGTGAAACACTTGAAAAAATAGTAAATGCTCGTACATTTGATAAAAAGACTAGTGAAAAAGCTCTATGAAAAGGAGGATAAAAGAACTTTTAACAATAAATAAAATTTATATGTAAGTAGTATGTGTATGTCAGTTGCAAATGTAATAAATGCTTGTATATTAAGATAAGAGTTAAGTTTTACTTATAACATTCATGTGAATTTTTGTGGGAGATAAAACTGATAATATTCATGCGGGAGATAATATTTATGGGGTGGATTATTGGTCCATTAAACAAATACACAATAATAAGCTTTTGGTGATGGAGATGAGGCTACTCCAGTAGATGTATAACCTTACTAAAAGAGATAGAGCAAGAATCTAATGGTAAAAGATAAATCAAAGGTGGTTAGTATTAATGACAAGTTGAGAGAGAAAAGGCTTAGGTGGTTCGGATACGTTAAAAGAAGACATCTTGAAGCTTCAGTGAGAAGATGCAAGAAAATAATTCTTAAAGACTATAAGAGAAAAAAAAGATGGCTAGAAAAAACTGGAGACAAGTGATTAAGAATGATATGGCTAGGTTTGATCTTTCCAATGACTTGGCTCGCAATAGGAAAATTTGGGATACTAGAATGCAGGTAAAGAATCTCTTTTAAAGAGAGCATTTGCGTTCTTATAGGTTATATTAAACTCTGTCCTTTGCATTTACTGCGTAGTACTTACCTCTTAGTTAGTTTCCTATATAGCGTAATTAATGTAGTGACAAGCTTAATTGAAGTTACTCATGTACGGATCTTTTCTGGTATATTTCTGGTAAGTTTTTTAATCTTACCATTTATTGTCAATTATTGACATGTTCTATATTTATGTTATTTTGTATTGCTTTAACTATTTTTTATTTTTTATTGTTTCTTTTCTTGGGCTTAAGCTACCCAAGGTCAACCTGGCCCAAGGTCAGACAATTATAAAAAATCGATATCATTTTGTAGAAAACTTTTCAATTTAAAAATTAAAAAATTCAAGCCGGATTAGACCAAGTCGAGATCAAGCTTAGGCCCAGCCCATTTTCATCCCTAACACGAGCAACCTCCACTTTATAATTCTTTAAACCAACCACCCACACCTAGTTACAGACACCAACAACCACTATCTAGCATCACCTTACCAATATTTCATGCAACATTTTTCCATGGCCACAAATCAAACACCAACAACCTCTATATTACCACTAACCAACATTACCAACTTAGTTACTACCATTCTAGATGCAACATTTGATTTGAAGAAATCAAGTGTAATATATTTTACTCGTGACTTGTTTAGATGTATTGACGGTACTATTCCACTACATAACCTGAACACTTTTAATTCCACGAAGCCTACACCCTAATACCTTATTGCCAGAAAATTGATTGTTTAGTGTACTGATGTTTAGTTACCATCCTATCTCCTACAATTGCCTTCTTTGCCCTTAACTACACCACATCAAGGGATCTTTAGACCATACTCAAGCAACACTTTCTTTAACAAATCATAGCCTATCGCTCACTCCTATGTCACTGCCTCCACACCACTAAGAAGGGCAACTCCTTTATTGTTGAATACATTGTCGATATCTCCTCTATAACTAAAGAATCTGTGGTGATTGGAGATTTGATTTTTAATGAAGATATAGTTTTATTTGTTTTGAACGACCTTTCAGCAAATTATAAGGTGTTTGCCATGACAATTGAAAACTACGAGACACTGCCCTTATTCTCAGATCTATAATCAAAAATACTTCTTCATGGGCAGTGTCTAACCTCCTAATATTTTTATCACACCATTGCTCCTAATGTCGCCTTTGTCACCACTTCGAATCCTGAGAACAATTCTTTTGGGAGGTAGAAAGGGCGATCTATCTAAAAACATCAAAGGTATCCCTTAACCCTCCTTCTTTTGCTTCACATGGGTTAATTTTTTAGACCAGATCTTCACCTCACTTAAACCAAACCCGCCTAGAAAATAACCAAAACCCATTAGTCCATTGTTTTTATAATCATAGGCCCAATAGTTCCAATTAGCTCATTGACCTACACTTAAGGCCAAATTACCTAAGTAATTCCCCTACATATTAAATATGTTATAAATTTGGTGATATTGTCACTTGATGTTGATTTAGGTATGTTGACTCTCTAAATGCTCACCTCATACTAATAATACCAATATTTATATAGCCTTTTCTACCATAAGTCTCCATGATAACCCTCTCACTTTCTAATTCCTAAAAAATGACACAATTGAATGGCTTCTAAACACAAATGTCAGTGCACGTTTAAATCCTAATCCATGAATCTTGGAAACTGTGAAACCATATGAAGATATAAATTAAGTGCTCGTCAGTAATGGTAATGCTCTTCTTATAACTTCTAATAACACATTAACACTCACTAAACATCCCAAACAACTATATGTTCATGACATTTTACTTGTCCCACAATTCACTACAAATCTTTTATCTATTGCAAAATTTGTCACTGATAATTTTTGTTTAATTGAATTTAACCCTTGTAGTTATGTTATGAAGGACCTCTAAATCAAGCTACTGCTCTCACGGGTAAAATCCATGGTAATTTATACCTAATGATCATTCCTTTAGTCATTTTAATTGGATTTATCCCTTAACCCATTAGTCTTAAGCTCTCAATCGATTTTAACGATTTAAAAGAACATCCACTAAGAACTTATCTTTTACCACAATCAAAGTGTTTCAATGTGATGGAGCTAATGAACTCATCAAATGATCCTTTTTCAAATTTCTCAACAACCATAGGGTATCTTATAAAATCTCTTGTCCTCACACTTCTTAACAAAATGGTCTTAACGAGTGTAAAATTTGTCATCTCACCAAAATTGCTCTTACACCTCTTATCCATGCGTCTTTTATCCTTCTGGTTTGATGCCTTATCCATATTGATTTACCTTATCAACATTCTTCCCACACCTATCCTTGACCATAAATGACCTCGTGAAACCTTATATCTCACAAAACCAAACCTCTCTCATCTTCAAGTCATTGGCATTGCTTGTTTCCCATTAATTGGCTCAAATCAATCTACCAAACTTACACCTAAATTCAGTCTATGTGTCTTTATTGGATGTTCTTCAAACTATAAAGGATATAGGTGTCTCACCCTTTAAAAAATAAAATTTACATCTCTCGCCATGTTCGCTTAATTGAAACACTTTTTCCTTTCTCTTATCTCATATCTCCAAAAATCTCCTATTCTTCACCCTCTCAAGTACAACTACTTTTGCCTATTAACCCACTAAATCCTACTCTACAAAATATTCCACCCATATTTGCATAGACCTCTCCTCTATATAATACCCCTCTTCAATACATCAATCTTCACTCCTACCACCTCCACTACCTATGCCAATCTCATATTAATCGTATCATATGGTAACTCAAACACAAGATCACAAACATAGTCCACGAATTCTACCTGACTATGTTAACTTCCATACCTCAACTTCCTCTTTAAATGACCTTGATATGACATCATATACCTGAGCAAAGAAGTTTTTCTCGTTAGTGCCAAATGATGCTTAATAAGTTTAAAGCTTTCAATCACAACAAGATTTGGAGCCTTGTTCCACCTCCACCTATTGTCAACGTATTTGGTTAAAAATGGATTTTTCAAACCAAATGTAATATGATAGCTCTTTGGATGACTACAAAGTATGACTAGTTGTCAAAAGCTATCATTATTGACCTCGCATCGACTGTATTGACAACTTTACCCTCTTGTCAAACCTACAATCATTTGCATCATTCTAAACATTGACCTTATCGAAACTTGGCTCATTCAACAACTTGATGTTAATAATGCCTTTCTATATAGTAATATTCAAGAACCTGTTTATATGATTTAACCCCCTAGTTTTTTAGATCCTAATCATCTTAAGTATGTCTGTTGTCTTTAAAAAGCCCTTCAAAATCTAATACCTCTCTCTTTGTCCACCAAACCTCCACTAATACCACATTCTTTTTAGTTTATGTGGATGACATCTTGGTCACAATTTCTTCACAAATATTTATCTCATCTCTTATTAGTGATCTCAATGACAACTTCTTTATTAATGATCTTGTCCCCCTTCATTACTTCTTTAGTATTGAAGCTACAGCAATACATGACAGTCTCTTACTCACCCAAACCAAATACACGCCATAACTCCTCATTTGTACTTGCTTAGACCATTCCAAACATGTACTTACACTCATGACACCTATCCTACCTATATCTAAAAACCACGAACTTCCTCTTTCTGACCCAACTAAATATTACAGCACCATCAGATTTCTTCTATACCTTTGCTTACTCATCTAGATATTCAATTTAGTATAAACAACGTATCTCAATTCCTTCATTACCTCATCGACACGCACTGGACTGTAGTTAAGTGTATTCTTAAGTATTTCGATCAATACCCTCCTATAGCCTCCACTTAACCAAAGCCGAACACCTAATCCTCACTGCTTCCTCTAATGTTGAGTGGGTTGGTTCCCTTGATGACCACTGTTCAGCCTCTAGTTACTATATCTCTTGAGATCTAACTTAATTTCTTAGAGAGAGAAGAAATAGTCGATTGTTGCACGTTCTTGTACAAAAAATAGTGTAAAGGAGCACTACTCATGCATCCATTGAACTATGTTGGATCACGTCACTTCTCGATGAAATTAGTCTACAAAATCCTAATCTAATTCTATAGTGTGATAATCTTGGTGTCACATTTCTAGTTGTAGAGTCGTTTTCTCATGTCCGCACCAAACACATCAAAATTGACATTCACTTTGTTCAGGATCTGGTAGCAAAAAAGGCGTTCTTCACTTGTTATGTTCTAATAAAGGAACATATATTAGACATTATAACAAAGGCTCTTACTTTCTCAATGTTTCATCATCTTCGAGACAAGCTTATAATTCATGCACGAGCTTAAGGAGGAATGATAAATCAAGAAATATCCACTAGAATATTCTCCACAATTTAGCGATATTATCACATATCTGTAGCAATCTCTCACCATATTTTAAGCATGTATATTATGCCTAGAATATTTACTTTCCTTTCTTAGACCTTAACTCACAGTTTAAATAGGAATCTATTATTCTATTATGAAGCACCATAGAAACATATCAATGCAAATTCGTTTATTTACTGCTCTCCCACTAGTTCTTTCAGGTAATATACCAAATAATTATTTTAATGGTAAAATAAAATTAAAACTCGTTTGAGTAAATTTCCTTTTTTATAGAATTTAAAAAAATCTCATAAGATAAAAGTATTATGAATTTAAAAAAATAAATTAAATTTAAGAATATGAAAAGAAACAAATGAACACTTAATTTTATGAATCACTCGATTTATTTCATTTTTTGTCATTGTTTTTTTATTTTTGTTCTTTGATTTTAGCATCTACATCATTTTAGAAAATATTTAATTGTTAATCTCAACATAATTACAATTTTATTATTAATAATAATTAAATAATATTTTTATTTTAAAAAATAAATATTATTTTAAATTTTAAAATGTTAAAATATGTTAGTCTTAAATCTTATTAGTATTTAATATTGAATCAAATATATTAGTTAATAATATAATCACATGAAAAGAAGAAAATAAAAACCAACTCAAGTTTTTTACATTTTTATAAGGTATGAATTACTATGAAAACCAAAAAAAAAAGACATTTAACTCAGTAAATTTTTTTGTTGCATTTAAAAACAAAACAAAAATAAAAAACAGCTCAATCAAATAAGTCTTAGCTATGGTTTAAAATAAATTAACTTGAGAATATTATTTTAAATGGTAAAAGAAGGCCTGTTGTCTAGTTTGTAACGGGTGACATAACATTTCGGTTTAATGAGAGGGGTATTTATGGAATAAAGACAGCGTGTTTCTCTTTCTTTTCTTTTGATAAATAGATAATACATTTCTATCTCTAATATCGTTATCGCACTGCACGTACATGTTGGCAACTAATCATCTGTTAGTTATCTCCGACGAAGGTAAAAAGCTGCTTTCCTTGCTAAATACACAAACTTATATTCAGTGTACTGAAAGGCGCTGGATATGGTAAGTTGGCTGGTTATTGTAGTGTACTTTTTCGAGTTAAATATAAGCTTGCTTGTTTTTTAGGTTTAACTACCTATTCAGACCTAAGGCTTCATTAATTATATCAATTTATTCTTAAAACTAGCCTTAATTTTTTTAAAGTGTTTCATTTTTTTTTAGAATTGACCTGCAAATTTGAGATTAGAGGCCTAGCTTAATAAATAAATTCTTTGAAATCTTCATTATAGGGGCTCAATTTTGTAACCTGTCCATCAACCTCTTGACCAAGTAGAGTACAATTAAATTCACCAAGAATTATCCACGGGATAGTAGAAACACGCTGAAGATTAATAATACCTAACCATAATTTCTTCCTTGAGAGCCCATGTTAGCTACATAAATAAGGTTTATATTGATTCTAGAGTTTGAGTGAAGGAGGGTAACTTGATGGTAAAGAATTTGGTTAAAAATCAAATATTGGTGGAGAGTAACTCGGTTAGAATCAAAGCAACAAGAATCCTACCATTATAATAAGCCTCATCGTTATTGACCAGGCTCTAATTCTTATTTAAAACCCTAAGGCCATCTTTAGGCTTAGCTGATTTTATTTTAGTTTTAAAGGGCCAATAAAAGAGGCCTTTTATAAAGTAGACAATTATGTATAACATGTTTAACCCTCTAAAGTTATAAGCTAAGATGGATAAATGGGAAGTAAAAAGGAAGCTATTGGATTTCTTTTTTTGGCGTCCTTCTTGGCTTCTTTCAGGTTCTCGTTGTGAATCCTTTAGTAACAAGAGGATTTTGGTTTTTTCTGGTGTGGCATGACAACTAACTACTCCTTGAGTAAACTCCTCTATTATAGGTATTATAAATTAGGCCAGGGATGGCCTAAAACCTGTATAAAATTAAAACTAATAAAAAAATTAAAAATATTTTAATGTAAAATTGACAACCAATTTGATTTTTAAAATATTGGAAACATCGAGAAGTATAGTTTGTTAAAAAGCTGTACAAGCTTTATTATTACTCTTTAGAAACTTATTACCCTCCTCCCTTACGTGACACACCATCAATAATCTCATTGATGTAAAATAATCTTTACCGTCCAATCAATCTCTTTTATCATTTCATCAACGGTGATGATTATTAAAATCATACTTCAAACCAAGGGTCTAAATTCTAAACCAGTACTGAGTTCATTCCATTATTTATAAAAATCCCGCAGACAGACTCAGTCAGCCGAAAAAGGACCGAATCTAGATCCAACGACCACATATAACTACCCGTCAAGACCGAAACTACTTTTATATTGCATCCAACGGCTAGCACTCTACCTTTGCAGCAAACCGTTGGATTTCCATCAGACGGGCCATATTCAATCTCCATATCTCAATTCCCAACCTATTACACCAAACCATAAATAAATACTTAACTCAACCGAAGCCCGGTCCATGTTGTGTACTTTTTCTCTTGTCTCTCTAAATAAAGGAGCGCACTTTTTCAATTTATACATTTTCTCCGTTTGTGTTGTGTTTGCGCTAGCTTGCGCACTCAGCCACTGCTTAACGTGCGCCGCATGAGATATGTCGCCGGCGGCAATTATAACAGCAACGGTAATGCGAATCTCGCGGTACAGAAGGGGCCACTAAGAGATAGAGGGTTAAGTAGATAGTGATAATTAGATCAATGGACGGCCAGAAAAGCCAGGCCAAGCTCACCAGAACCAACTCCTCACTTCTCCGGTCATCACCAACCGTCCGATCATCCATCCAGAGCCTTTCTTCCGTCGCCGAGGAAGACCTGGTCAAACAACAACAACAGCAACAAGACTTGGAAGGGCAGTTGCGAGAAGAGAGAAGGAAACCGAACCGGTGCGGTTCAACTCCTCGCAGAACTGGTTCGACGCGATTCGTTCCTGTTCTGACCATGTTTTCGATTACTCTTTTTAGCCTTTTTTCGGTCTTTTTCTTTTTCTTTTTTTATTTGAGAAGAGAACAGATACCCACATCAGAGAACCTCTTGTTAGCGTTAATTTTCATTGCTGTAACCCTTTTCTTTGCGAGCAAGAACAAGACTTTAATCAACCAGAATTTCACATTAGTCAAGCAATTGTGGGATGAGAACGCTACAAGACTCGGTCTTTGCACTTGGCGGACCAATTCAAAGCCGGTGCTGTGGTTTATCGGAGACCCGAACGATAACAACAAGAAGAAATCGAGAAAAGAGAAAAGGGTCATCAGGGAAGGAGTTGAGTTTTACAGCAACGGAGATTTTTATGAAGGAGAGTTTCACAAAGGAAAATGTAATGGAAGTGGGGTTTATAATTACTTTGTGAATGGAAGATATGAAGGTGATTGGATTGATGGAAGATATGATGGGTATGGAATAGAGAGTTGGGCTAGAGGGAGTAGATATAGAGGTCAGTATAGGCAGGGTTTAAGGCATGGGTTTGGGGTTTAT
Source organism: Erythroxylum platyclados (assembly GCA_027563515.1). Lineage (NCBI taxonomy): Eukaryota > Viridiplantae > Streptophyta > Magnoliopsida > Malpighiales > Erythroxylaceae > Erythroxylum > Erythroxylum platyclados. The sequence goes on from JAOQMM010000006.1 coordinate 7,205,522, forward strand.
AAGTTCTATACAGAGGATTCTTATGCAGGGGAGTGGTGTAATGGGCAGAGTCATGGTGTTGGTGCGCAGACTTGCTCTGATGGCAGCTGTTATATTGGTGAATTCAAGTGCGGGGTTAAACATGGCCTTGGTGTTTACCATTTCAGGTGATTTTCTTGGACTATGTTTTTCTTTTTCTTTTTTTTTTTGTCCTTAAAGCTTGTTATCAATTGGAAGTGGGAGTTATTGATCTATAGAGTTTGTCTATGGTATAGGTGAATTTGGTTTAGATATGAAATCTTTTAATCAGAAGCTTTCTTTTGTTTCTTCTTCTCTTTCTCTCTCCTTATGCTCACTGTTTTTCATTTGCCAACTGTTGTTAAGAAACTGGAGATTGGTTAGTTAGGTAACTTTTTCCTCATTTTGGTGGGTTGGAATTAGATATATCCAATTTCTTGTTTCTCACCATTACGCTATGTAGAATTAGTAGCCTCCAACTGATACTTTGAGTTTGAATTTTAATCAGTTACTTCAATATACTTTATTGAATGAGAACTGAACAAGTTAATGTTTGTAATTTATGATTCCTTGAAGCTGTGGCTTTATGTTACCGTTAGCTTTCAATTTGTCTTAATGATGATAAACTAATCCAGAGAAATTGAACACCGTTGTTGTATGTCTGCTTATTATTGAGTATTGAGTCCCTGAATTTGCTAAAATTGGCTAGACATTAAAATTATTGTACCTTTATTGTTTGCTCGGAAAATGCACTGCCATCATGTAATTGCTGTTTCATCTTATATCTCGCCACTTTCTGTGAAAGACTCGCTTTGCGTTTTCATCTTTAATGGAGGAATCCCATTAATCAGTTGACATGATAAACAGTTTGTAAATATTGTCTATTCTAATTTTATGGGGAACCAATAAATGATGAAGGAAAGTGGCTGTTTTTGCAGAAATGGTGACAGATATGCTGGAGAATATTTTGGCGACAAGATCCATGGTTTCGGTGTTTATCACTTCGCCAACAGCCACTGCTATGAAGGGTCATGGCATGAAGGTCGGAAGCAAGGCTATGGTATGTATGCTTTCAGAAGTGGCGAGGCCAGATGTGGAGAATGGGACGGTGGAAATCTGAAGGCCACTCTACCTCCACTGACCGATGCAGTTTTAAGAGCAGTTCAGGTACTTTAACCGTGACACACTTGACAGGTCCTAATTTTATTAAGTGATAGGACATCGCAGAGTATTTGAAACCTCTCCAATAGCTTAATTCGTCGTGACTCTGAATCGCAGGCTGCTAGAAAAACAGCAGAAAATGCCGTTCATATACGCCTAGTGGATGAACAAGTGAACAAAGCTGTTCAAGCTGCAAATAGAGCTGCTACTGCAGCCAGAGTTGCTGCAGTAAAAGCCGTTCAAAACCGGATGGATGGCAATTTTTGTGACACTAATGTTTGAGAAGTGTAAATTTACTAATTTCATGTGTTTGGGATAGGCCACCCCGGTAAGCTAAAGCTGATCGGAGGTTGAGAGTGGTTTAGGCTTCTTTTTATGATATAGTAACTTGTATATACACTGTGTATATCTATATCATCAATGGAAGATCAAATTTTCAAGAACCGTTCTCGTCCTGCCTTATTACTGTCTTCTGCAATCCTGACATAACAGTGTTCTTGTCGTTCCGTAATCCAAATCTGTTGACAATTTCCTTCAACTAACTAGGCAATGATGGGTCACACTTGTTTTAGCGTTCCATTTCTATCTGCATTTAATAAGGGTGAAATGAAGACAATGCACCTAAACACTGACACAACCATCTTGTTTGTCAATGACACGACTTCCAAAACAACCGACTTTATCAGCAAAACTGCCATTATTTCAGAAGTAAAAGATATTTTCTACCCTTGGTTATGGCTATGGATATGTAACAGGCAGAGGCAGGTTGTGTGCTGGTTTCTTCCATCTGATGATATCTGGGAAAATTTACGAGTTTAGAGAACTTCTGATCGACTTCTCCATCCCCAGCCCATGATGCCACGCGATGCATATACAGGTAACATGAGATGAGTATTCAGGTAAAGGCTTATTTATGCTTCATGAGACATTAAATGACAAAATCACTGCTGCTAGAACTCAGATGAAGAGATTTAACAAATTGTAATAGCCATGTGCCATCCTCATTTCATGTATGATAATGTTTTGTTTGGATATCATATAGTCTACAAGCACATGATGATGATGATGTGGTTGTGGTGTCCAAAAACATTTCTGGATCCACAATCTCTGTTCCCCAGTTGCTTCATTTGATATTTTCCATTCTTTTTATCATTTACAGCTGTGTCTATTGGACTAGAAAATTTCTAAACCACTCTATAATCTACTGCCGCAGAAAGATTAACCGATGGAGATTATTCCTGCATCGGACCATGCCCTTTCCTTTAGTATAATAAATTAATACATCAGTTATTAGTATTTAAGTAAATGCAGTTTCTATTCGGATTCAGATTTTCTGTCTCAAATATTCTGTTCTAATCTTATTTTTGCTATAAATAATGTCGTTTTATATCTATTTATATATAAAACGATGTTATTTTGAGACAAAGAAGGCTAGAATAGGGTAATTGAAATAAAAGATTGCCTTGGGAGGGTTCCAACTTCTGACCAGTAATTGAGCAGTTGTACTATATAAATATTCTCGGCACTTTGTTTCCCTGGACAGCTCTCACATTAAATGTTTGTTAAACCCCACACGCATCAAAGGCCAAATAACACATCAAAATGATAAATACTGGACTGCCTATTTGCAAAAAGAACCAACTTAATCGTATAATAATCGGAGATTTTGTTAAATAACAACAGAACAGAGACGTTAAGGTTCTAGTCTGAAATTAAGTCTCTCTTGTCTTTAATATAGTGAAGTGATTGTGGTTAGGAGCCTACATGCTTTGAAATTATTGATAGATCCATCAAAATATGTTGTGTAAAACTTCTCAACATAATGAGTTTTAACTGTGGATAGTATTACTTCCAACAATTAAGAAACAGATAACTTTCAATCTTCTTCATGATCAAATTATGTTCTTCCAATATATAAAAGAATACTCCATCATGAGATCACCTTGAGTATTTATTTTTAAAAAAATATTAAAACCTCATCCATAGTACTGTCACCAACCTTTGCTTCTAATCTAATCAAAGCAACTTTAAATGTAATTAATTAGTGCTGATTGTGCTCATTATTCAAAAGGCCAGCTGGGAATTCGGTCATAGTCACAGATTTAGCAAAATCCAGCTCCCAGAATCCAAGTCCAAACTACCATGTAAATTAATTCGTTTCAAGAGAAACGTAAGTGTCAGCTTACCGTTTTCATTACCGACCTTTATTGAAGTTTTGAATGCAGGGACTTGCTTATTGCAGATAATAAAAGTTCATTTCAGGCACCTAAACGTCGTATTAGTTGGCTTGGCTACCATTTTAATTTAAATTTATTTACTAATGAGAAGGAGGAGCACGTATTCTGTATACAGAAGCCATAATTGGACATGGAGGATGACATCTGTACCGTTTGAAGGTACACGTTAAGAGGAAGCCATTCTCTATGCTTTGCCTGTTGTGTTACTTGAAGTGCCTGGCTTAACCTTGTTCAAATGCTAAAATACTATTCAGAAATTGCCCAACAAAGAAGGAAAAGAGGACACTGAAGTGGACTCGGATAACATGTCCCAATCACACGTAACTTCAAGCCAAAGTCTGTCTGATGTCTGAATCAAATGCCCTTCCATTGTCAATTTTTCGAGTTTAAATTTTATTGACAAAGACAAATTAGTTTTGGTTATTTTTCAAATATTTATCTAATCAAATGTTAACTAATAAATACATTAATTAAGCAAATTAATATTTATTAACTAATAATCAAAGGTTGAAATTTATAAATATTTAAATTATAAATATGTTAAACACTGAAATAATTTCCTTTGAATATATATGGTAATTTAGATTTTCTTTTTAATAAATGAACTAAAATAATTTATGAACTTGAGTAAACTCATGTTGTCATTAAATAGACTTTACAAATTTTAAATTATTTTCTAAATTATTTTCTACTAAATAAAAAGAGCTTATATTATTATCTTTTTGCAAATTCTAATTTATGAAAAATAAGAGAGTCGAAAGTCATTGTCCATGCAAGAGTCAAGGACACACACATTGTGGTTCAATTTATTTTTTAACAATAATAAAATAATAAAAAAGTGATCAAGTGTATTGTTATTATTCCTTTTTTTTTATTAAACCATAAGATATTTTGGATGAGCTCGAATTGTCTATGATACCTTTAAACTACTAATACCTTTAAACCATTATCAAACTAAGACTATTCCCCACTTATTTCTTATGGGACGATGGCTAACCACTACCGCCGAGTATTCTCAGTACTCCTTTGATAGTAAACATGGATCCCATCTCTTACTTAAGTTGATTTCTTTACCAGGAAAGACAAATCTACGTGGATGATTAAGTTACCTAACTTATATACTTTGTTGACTTGATTGCACTACATAGTGTGAAGTTGGTTAGCTCTGATGGGGTCAGAAACGTTAAATCTTAGCTAAGCTTAAGCCCCTCAAAACTCGTTTCTCAATAAACTTTGCAAAGAAACAAACGACAAAAAAATAAAAAAGAAATTAAAGAAGAAGAGTGTTGTTCTCGTCGTGATTATCTTCCTCTGACTTGTGCGTATGTGGATGTGGTGGAGATCACATATCTGCCCGTAAGCCATAGCTCTTTCAATATTTCTTTCAGCAAAAGTAGCAGTAAACTCTGAGAAAATATATCTAAAATCATTGAATCTTTTCTGATCATACTGAGTATTCTTTTGATAGCAAATAGGAGATGGCCACCCCCAAGTTATAAAATGGTCTTAATTAGGTTTCACTTTCAACTGTTTATACGACAATATATTTAATGATTTTCTTCTTCAAGCTGATTGCCCTTTGTCCAAGAATCTGTACAAGCTATTAAATATAGCCGGTTTGATAATAACATATCACTGCTATTTCTTCGTTGAATGGGTCTCCTTTCAAGCGTTTACTAGAAGAAGATGTTAAGAGAATTAATGGTAGGTTTCTTTCTTCCTCGTCTCTTTTTTCTGAAATTATGAAAAAGGTGAAAGAAACAATTAATATCAGAATAAGAAAGTTCAGAACTTTGTAAGGTATCGAGAAAGGAATGTCTATTTTCTTGCAAGCGGTATGTCTGTTACCTTTAATTAGGTTTAACAACTTATTTCACAGGATTTAACTTTCGCCATTAAACCTCTGAATTGATAGTTCCAAGTCCCAGCAATTGGTTTAGAACCAAAGACCAAGGGCTGCAGAACTTTTGGCAGCTTGTTCAAGACATCGTGTTCTTTTTTCATAACTCATCATACAATACCAACAACAATTCTTAAAATACGTGGGTCAATATGACGCTAATGTTTTAAAGTAACCATATGGCAATGAATAAATTAATAAACAAACCAGGAGGAGAGCAAACTGCGGCCACCCAACGTTTGACAAAAGCCTTTCTTTAAAATGAACAAATGTTCTTGGAATCATAAATACACGTGAAAGTAGATAGATATGTTCCCACTTCTCAGCCCAGGGTCTTGTAGAACATGCAAGAAGGATTGTTTCATTTTCTTATGATTATATAAATGCCAAGAAACATTTGCAATTTGATTTCAATAACCAGTAGAGTGCATGAAGAGAATTATAGTCAACATCCAACGAACTTTGAATTGTACCATAAATAACCAAAAGGGTCAATTTCTTCTACCACATACTCTGGAGCCATTCTACAAACAATTGCAGGCTTATTGTTTCCTCGGGAAAGGGTTAAGAATCTCCTCATACTCAACTTTGGATACAATCTCCATTACTGAGCGCAGCCAGCACTGGCCCTGGCCCTGGCCCTGACTCTGACCCTGACCCATTTCAAGGTTGAGTTGCGGTGTGGGCTTCTATTACGTGAATCCCAATCTAAATTCGTTTTAGCAACCCTTTCCCCTTGGAGAAGAAAAAGGAAAACGCATAATCATAATCATAACGTCCCTTCCCGGGAAAGATAGCCGTGTAAATCTTTCCCTCCAAACTCAATCGAATACTCAAAAGTCTTCTCTCTAGCAGAACTTCAAACTTTGCAAAATTAATCCACCTTTTATCCTTTCCTTCAAAGCCATGGAAGAAATAGCTCATAACCCTTTAACCTCCGCCCGAGAAACTACAAAAAGATTGCTTTCTTCAACACCAAAAGCCATTCTTTTCTTCCTACTTCTTCATCAGTTTATATATATTTCTGGTTTCTTCCCAACATCTCTCACCGTTTTTCCTTCCTTTCAATTTAACAATTGACAAGAATACGAAATACCCATCTGAACTTTCACGTGTGTCCACCGAAAAACCATGTCTTTGAGCCCACCAAGAACGAGAAGCAACAATGGCGTTCATCTGTACTGGTGCTACCGGTGTCACCGTATTGTCAGAATTGCCTCCTCGGACCCATCAGAAATAGGATGCCCTCGATGTTCCGGACAATTCCTTTGTGAGATTGAGATGAACAGACGCAGACCCGTCGCTGATTTCACTGCTTATGATCCTTCACCAGAAGCTCGCTTGCTCGAAGCCTTGTCTCTCATGCTTGACCCATGTTGCAACCGGGGAGTCCACTTACTTGGGAGATTTCTATCATGGGCTTAGTGAAGGAACATACTCATGGGCTT
>JAOQMM010000006.1:7212837-7224111 GCA_027563515.1 Erythroxylum platyclados
GAGCCGGTCGCCGTCGCGCCGCCGCGCTTCGAGGAGTACGCCCCCGGCGTCGACGCCGAGCTGCTGGACCTCATCGCCGACGACGTTGGCATCGGAGTTCTGATAGAGAGAGCGAACCTGGAACTCTATTCAGGCCACCAACATGGATCTTACCACGACCACTGGACGACCCGTTTTTACGACCCGAAAACCCCATTCCTCCACGGGTTGATCCTAGGAACTACTTCTTGGGGGCCGGCCTAAATGAGTTGATTGACCAACTGACAGAAAATGACCGACGAGGTCCGCCGCGGGCGTCAGAGGAGGCCATCACTGCACTACCGATGGTAAAAATAGAAGAAAGGCATTTGGTGAACGACACAAATTGTCCAGTTTGCAAGGAAGAGTTTGAAGTCACTGGAGAGGCAAGGGAGTTACCATGTAAACATATATACCACAGTGAATGTATTCTGCCATGGTTAAGGTTGCACAACTCTTGTCCGGTTTGCAGACAAGAGTTGGCAGTTGGCTGTGAAAATGAGACTGAATGCGAGCATGGAGTGGGAAGGAATGGAAGATACTTGAGGAGGAGAAGACAACTTGCATCTTTGGGTCCGTTTCGGGCAAGGCATGGGAGAGTTAGTCCTCATGGAAATAACCTTGCTACTGCTCATGGAGGTTAGAGTCTATCAAATATTTCCTTTTCTCCTGAATGAGCCATAGCTGATGAATCAGACTTATGTTTCAGTTTTTGTGGTTTTGTTCTGAATTCGTGTTTTCTTTCTTTTTTCTTTAATAAATGTTTTGGGGCAGTTGATGGTCCAAGACGGTGTTCTTGCAATAATCATTAGAACCTAAGAATGGTACTGCTAAAGCCATTTTTTTCTTCAGAAATCAACTTAATTTGTATTGTTATACATTTGTTAGGAATGTAAGCGCATAAACTAGCTGTCGAGGAGCTCTCTGCAAAGGACAACCTCTGTGTAGCCCACCAAAACCAGTATGTCACTCTTCCCTTTCTCTGTGTCATTGTGTGTGGATCCTTGCGCTCCAGTAATGTATCTGCCCATTTCTATTGTCTGTTTTTAACTTAAATGATATTCTTTTCTGCTACCAGTAGCAATATAAAAGCATGTTTGTAATAATTAATTATTTTTCTTTATCTAAAAGATTTACAAATATCTTTTATCATTTTATAATTTAAAAAATAATTTGTAGTATTAGAAATATCGAAAAAAGAACTCTTACCTGCCTAATATGTCATTTCATGCATATAATAATTTATAAGAATTTTTTTAAGCGTAAAAACGCACGATGGCCTTACTTTTTTTACTATAGATAATAATGTTTTCATAAAATTGACGAAAAAAATTAATAAAAGAAAGTGTATCCATTTAAGAAAGCATAAATTTTTTTGAAGATATTAAATTATAAAATAATTTTTAGGAACACGTTAAATTATAAGTAAATGTCTTTACTCCTATTTTAATATGAACTTTTAAATTATAAAAATATGTGGAAAATAAATGAAACTACAAAAAAAAAAAACCGAAAAAGTTGGCCTTACAGTGTTTCTTTTCTGAAAAAACAGGCTATAAACTTGAGCCTAGAAAAGTCCAGAGTAAAACAAATGAATATGGTATCTGGGATTGTTTAGAATTGGGTTCTGCAGGAAGGATTGTAACAACGTTTTCTTTGAACTATGGTACCAGGGATTGTTTAGACTTGAGTTCTGCAGCAAGGATTGTAACAACGTTTTCTTTGAACTATGTACATTGGAAATAGATCATTGTGTAATTGTTTCTAAAACTAATAATTTGATTGCTATGTACTAATGATAACCAATAGTTTCAATCCAAGACTTGGCATTCTCTTAGGATTGGTGTTGGTTTATGCATTACGGTCAAACAGTTGATTGTAGTTTAATGACAAAATAATTTAAAGACATTCTTCATCTTATACATATTCAGATATATATGATAAAATCATAGGATAAATATACATTGCAAATAAAATTATAATGAGATCATAATTATGAGATTTATATTGCATTTATGTATCATCCCTAAATTATTCTATTGAGAGTAGAAATTAATAAAATATAAAAAAACTAACGCATATTATATTTTTCCTTATAAAAAAATAGTCGATCTCATGGATTAAAACATAGAAATACTCAAATAAACAGGTGGTACTTGTTAAAGAACAATTTCACTAGATTGACTCCATATGAAAAATCCATTTGGACTATTACTTGTATATTTATGAAAATTCTCATTATGATGATTGTATAAGTGATCTCTAAAGTTATCTTCTTTAGAGATTGCTATGTTTTGATACTACTTATAACCTGTTCTAGTCAATGATAGCTCAGTCGATAGTCATTGGATATAACACGAACTATATGAAGGTACTTAAGTGATCAAGATAAGATTCATCACCTTAAAGTAATTAGGGAGAATATTTAATTTATTTTTCTCAATTAATATTAATTTGGAAAATCATTGGCCAAGGTGGAATTACACCTTATAAATAGTTTATAAATGTCATTAACTAAATAAATAACTAATAGTGGAGAACTAATATGATTGGACTCAAAATAGAGTAGACATTAATTTCATGTTTTATATCTAATGGGAACAATGTATGATGAAATAATTTAAATTATACAGAAAAATTATAGACCAAAAGGTTAGTTAAAACTACTTGGACATTCTTCAATATTTGGATGGTCATAATGTGTTGCTAGATGCCAATCGTAATCTATTAATATAGATTATTTAATTAGAGAAATAAAAATAAATTAAAGGAGTTTAATTTATCTAATCCTAAATATGATTTAAGATTATAATTTGTATTCATTACCAACATATTTGGGAACATAATAAGTCATATATAAAGAACGAGTTAAAGAGAGAAAATATATTTTAATCAAGTTGGACTTAATCGTAAAGTTTGAAAAACTTTATAATTAAATATGAGATATTTAATAAATAAGGATCAATATGATATATTAAATCTTATTTCGACATAACTGGTATTTAATTAGAATTATTTGTAATTCTAATTAAAATTTAATTGAAATTAGAATTTAATTTCAATTAAATTACTAGAACGTCAAAAACCTATTTTAAATAGGCTTAAGCTCTAAAAGAGTTAGCATTCCTTGCTTAACCCTCTCTGCAACAGTTGCAGAGTTATCTTAACTTGTTATGTAGATATTGTTAGAGGCTGGATATTTGTGCAGCTATGACGATTGAGATGAGCTAGTTTTAGAAACAATTTAAGGGATACAACAAGAAAAATGATCAAGCTTCAGAATAAGATATAAAATAAAATTAGTGTTTTATTATGATTTAATTATTAATCATTTTATAGAATTTTAGTGATCCTGACTTTCAAAAAATAAAACGAAAAATTTTGTACTTATTTCGCTAAGCTCACAATTGAATTTTGGCTCGATTTCCCAACAGCTAAGCCTTAGCCTAAGCAAAAACAACCTTCTAAATTAGGGATTAATAACTTAGGCCTACACTCCAAATTTCTTTGCAATAAACTACTCAATAAAATGTTCCCAAGGAAGGGTCCTATAATTGTCAACCTGGTCTCTTTTTCTTCTATGTAGCACAGTATTAAGAGCTCAAGATCAAGCTAGTGTTGATGAAGAATCTTGTTGTTTTATCTGGTTTCGGCCTAGAGAAGGGCACTAATGAAGGCAAAGTAGCTATAACTAAATTTTACTTTTCTCTCTCTCTCTTTTTTATTGTTATTGTTCTTTAAGATTTTTCCTTCTCTTGACTTCCTAATTCCTTCTCCTCACTCCATTTAAGGAATTCAGCTCACAAATAAGAAATCACTTCACACTTACATGCAGTTAAGTTGCTCTTAGATCTTGTAAAAAGCCAACTAACAATGATTTGAGCTTTTGAGTATTGATCAATGAAAATATACGGAACCCAATGAAAAGGAATTCAAAACCAAGGAAACGATGAAGAAATGAAAAGTGAAGCCACCCAATAGTCATTTAGATACCAAGCAGTTTCTCTCCTTCTTTAGCTCTTTGTTTTAAATGTTAGATTTTGGATAAGGTTCCTATCGTTCATCTATGATTTGGTGTCAAGTTAAGGTTTCAGTTGATTTAGTGTTATAATTTTTAATATTTTTGGGTTAAGGGTTATAGTTAACCTACATCAAAAATTAGGAACTCTTTTAAACCGATTAACTAAACTGGCACAAATTGGTCCACATAAGCCCATCACACATATCTAACTTAGGAGTCTACATATAGGACTTCTGCTAAAAGGCGTTAACGGAAGTATTTACAAGAAGTGATAACATGGTTGAATAACCAAATGCAAAGATTAATAATTCAAGAATTAAAACAAATAACCACACTAAGTTAGAGGATCATAATTATGTTTATCCCAACTATAAAATAATGCAGCTAAAGTAATGTAAGAGTTGTAGTGCTATGAAATGATTAAATAGTATTAATGGTTTCATTCAAGATTCCTCAAGGTATATCATTCATGCTCTTAGTTAAAGATCTTATTGAGAAATGAGATAATGAAAAATGAAAAATGAAAAGAATTCTTTTGTTTTATCTTGATTATTATATAATGCATAATGATATTTATAGAGGTATTCATTTTTTATTTATGAAAATATTATAAATATAAATATAAATGATTCACCTAATACTAAAAATCTTTTGTGTTCAAAAGAAAAATTTTGAATTAATTCACACTATTTTAACACTAAATATTATTTTAAGAGCCATATTTTAAAATTTTAAAATTATCATTTTCAACGTCCCCTTTAATTTAGAAATTTCTTCATTTATGCCAAGTCTTGCTCTTAATCTTCAAAAATCTTCAAACTTTAATACCTTTATGAAAAATATCTATAACTTGATATTAAAAGTTTTCAAATTCTTGAACTTTACTTCCTTATTGGTAATACATTCTCTAATGAAATAATGCCTTGTATCTATATTCTTACTTCAATAGTCACTAGATTCTTGGCAAGTGCTTGTGCAAATTTATTATCAATGCTCTTTGTAGCTCCTTCTTATGGTAAGTGAGTTCCTTAAACTTTTCTAAGCTAAATGGTATGACAAGAACATGAAGTTACCGTCACATAGTCAAATTCACAAGTTGAAAGTGTAATATTAAGTTGCTTCTTTGAACTACATGAGATAGCATAATTACCTATAAAAATGCAAAACAACTTGTATTCTTTCTATCATCAATTTCTCTCGTAAAATCACCATTGCAAAATCCCACAAGTTTGAAATTACTAGAAGAGGAATAAAATAGTCCAAATGCAAGTGTACCTTTTAGGTAGCGAAGAATCTCAACAGCTTTTATATTGGTGGATGTAGGAACTTTCATTAATCGACTTACTACTCCAAGCAAATAAAGGATCCTTGTACATATTACATATCTCAAACTTTGCATAAGACTTTTGAAAATGGTGGGATTTTTCTTTTCTCCATACTTTGATAACTTTAGTTCAATTTCCATAGATGTGTTTATGGAATCACAACTAAACATTTTGAACTTGCTTTGCATAATCTTCTTGAGAAATAAATTTTTTTTCCTCCATTTGCCTCACCTTTAGGCCTAATTAATATGACAAAGCCTTATGTCAGGCATTTCGAATTTAAGTGACATAGCCTTCTTAAATTCTTCAAAAAAGTTTGAATTGTTACCAATAAAAATAAGATCATTCATATAAAGACAAACAAGCAAAATGTTTCCATTATTATGAGTTATATGTAATAATGGAAACAAGAAAATGTCTTCAGACCACTATCTTTTTGTTCCTTTTGTTTGGGCTTCATATGTGTTTAGGCGTTGGCCTTGTTCGGGAACAACATCACCATTAACTTATTTGTAATGTTCTTAAATATAACTAAGTTCCCATTATCTTATTACATTATGTTTTCATCAACATTATTATTGTGGATGGGTTTAGTGTTTCCATAAATTATGTTAGTGTTAAGAAGCAAAACATGAATGTTTTAATGGTGCTTTTATTTTTTTTTTATGCTCTAAAATGTCTAATATTTGTATGTTGTGATTGTTTTTTCCATTATCGATATACAAAATGAACATCCATTTCATGTATGAGCATCAATTTGATCAAAAGAGACCGACTCTTTTCAACCATTATTCAAATAAGGAGTTAACACATTTATTGTAAAAGCTTATCACAATATTAATTCATAATAAGCAATATGGCTCCCATTCATTATAAATAATCTATTGTTTATCACTAACATATCCTTTTAAAGATTTCAACAAGATAAGGATATTAATAATAACATAATATGACGTACACGTAAGAGATATGATAAAGAAGATTATATTACATTGTTAATTTTTATCACAATTTTTTCCTTTAAAAAACAAACACTCAAACATAAACACAATTTTCATTAATTGATACAAATAATCAATTATCATCATTTATTATCATAATTTGAAGTCAACTAAAAATACAATTTCAATTTTACCAAGATAAGGTTCATGATTAAGATATAAATTATCAATCCGTTAGTCACAAATTGCTACACGGAAGCAGAAATGCACCCAATGATCAAGGTTCATAATTTTATATCAGTAACTCTAAACCAAGTATTAAGGCGGTTTAGATGCTAACGTAAATGTTGGTATACCAGCATTACTCCAATATTGATATAAAATGATCTTCTTTTGTCTTCTTACTTCAATGATAGTATTAACTAGAACAGAGGTTTACATAAAAACCCTCTGCTTGATATTGACTTGCACCTCTCGATTCTTACTTATCATTTCTCTTTTTACTTTTTGGCAGAATCGCTTTCTAAGATTTTGGACAATTCAATTAAAACTCTTTATAACAACAAATGTTATGTGTTGTACAACATTCAGATTGCATATGGAATGGGTTGTAACACGTAACTATATAGAGACTGTGAAGAACACAACAAAATTAGGTTAAGCCAATTGCATCATTCATGACAATGATCACTTGATTTGAACAAATTATGGGCAATAACACTATGATGTATCAAAGCAAGCATTAATAGATGTTTATGAATCACATGATCGGTCAGTGACTTCAATGCCAGCCTTTGTCACGGGACGTATGTGCTCTATTTAGACAGAACAGGTGGGGCCGTAATCCATTGTGGGCCCAAATTAAAAAAGGCCCACATGGGACCCAGCACAAGCCCAAGCCGATGAAGGGTGATATCAGAAAGCAAAACCTTGTAAGAGAAAAGACCAAATTCATTGCAGAACTATTGAAGGAAACAAAGCAGCATGGGACACCATGCCATGACCCATTTCTAAAGAGGACAGGACATGTGCGATCTTTTGACCAGGTTCCCAACTTAGACCAAAATGTTATTTACTGGATTAAATATATCAGACGTGATTTGATATTGCTCGAAATTCCATCTTTTAAACGACCAGAGCAGGAGTTTCCAAGCACTTTAGTTTGAGATATAGGCAGTGTTGAATCAAAGCTGGAGCAACAACTCACATAAACATGTTATATACTAAGATCAAAATCTATTCCTAGATTTACTTGTTGGCATAGAACCATAATAATAACTATAATCATATTCTGGCTGATGTAAATAAAGAACTACTTTGCAGGTGGTTTCAAGTTTCCACACCCTCTGTACATTTTGTTTCAACTTAGATAGACTTGAAGAATCAAAGTTCACTCTGTCCAAAGTGTCATCTAACTGTAATTCATTAGTATATATAACTTTACTTTCTTAACATGACATCCATTTGAATAATACAAAAATTCTCTATTTTATTCCACTTAACTACAAAACATTGCATATGACACAGTTTGAATAATACATAGTACATGATATCCATAAAACTCGCATGATAAAGAGTGCCAAAAAAACTGTTCACTCTCGCCATGTGAGTCTCTTCTCCTAACTTCAGTATTCTGTCACACGAAATTATAAGGTTACTGTCAGTAATGTCTTCAAACCAACTAGAGATGAAGATCATCAATCAATATTAACCAACGGACCAAAGAATTATAATCACGCAGATGATAAAATTTGGAATCCGGTTAATATTGGACTTGGACTAATCAGCAAAATTCCACAGACGAATATCCCCTTCGTAGAAATCATCCATCGTTGGTGGATTGAAAGAAGCCCCACTGAACATTTGATCAAGATACTTGGGATATTGCAGACAGTCAAAGCTGTAGAACGAATCTAACATGGACATTGGTTCGTTGTAGGTCTCCACCTCCAGAGGTTGCATGAACGAAACATCATCATCAAACTGATCACGAGGAGAGGAGGCCATTGATGAAGATGATGAGATTGACGAAGAAGAGGGGGAATAAGAAG
The DNA here is from genome assembly GCA_027563515.1 of Erythroxylum platyclados. Classification (NCBI taxonomy): domain Eukaryota; kingdom Viridiplantae; phylum Streptophyta; class Magnoliopsida; order Malpighiales; family Erythroxylaceae; genus Erythroxylum; species Erythroxylum platyclados. The sequence continues at coordinate 7,221,194 of JAOQMM010000006.1, forward strand.
GAAAAGACACCGGTGAGGTGGCGGAGGCGGCATTGTCAGAGAAACTATTAGCAGCAGCTGCAGCTGCAGCCACTCTTTGGATGGATTTTGGAGACATGACAGTATCAGGAATGTAATGAGAAGAAGTGAGTGGAAAGTTAAGACTGGCAGAAGAGCCCTTAAGACATAAAAGTGCAGCGTCATAAGCTCTAGCAGCTGCTTCAGGTGTAGAATAGGAACCTAACCATATTCTTGTCTTTTGATTTGGTGCTCTTATCTCTGACACCCACGAACCCCAGCTCCTCATCCTCACGCCCTTGTACTTCTTTTTACACGCTGATGATGAGGATGAAGGTGACTTGGCCATTGGTTTTGGTGTCTCTGATTCCATCTTCTGCTCAGTCTTCACCATCGGCAGAGTAGACAATAAAAGGGTTGCACCAACTTCAAAATATCGAAACTTTCCTCAGCGGGGACAAGAGTTGATGTTATTGTCGAAGGATCTGGATTGAAACCAAAAAAGGGGTTGGGGGTTATGGCTTTTGATGAACAAAAGGCTTTTGAAGGGAGTATTTGTGTGACTTGTGTATATTTGTTGTTCTTTTCGGAAGTGAGGAAAGGAATGAGGTGCGATTTTGAACTGGATGAAAAGCAAGAAAGCGTTGATATTTATAGAGGCGGAAGGAGTATTCTTAGTTTGAGTTAGCAGATCACACTAGTCAAGGAAAGCAACAGTATGGTTCTGAAACATGGACATATATTGGATGACAGGTGTTTTATTATGCATACATGAAAATCAAGTGCCCTCTTATTTGTCCCAAAATGACTTCTTTGTCCTGCCACCACCATTACCATATTGTCAATCAAGTTTCAAGTTTCAACAATTAATTTTTGAAAAAACAATTTTGTGGCAGTAATGAGAAAGCAAAAATCACTAACTCTGTTTATTTCAGTACATCATCTATCCATATTTTTCACTTTTGCTGGATAAAGAGCTTAAATTTACCCTTAAGATTCTGTATTGACCAGCTATTCAATAGGCAATTCTGTACATTTACTATTAGAGTTTTGAATTGGTCAAGGGGAATTATTGTTCAGGCAGAAGTAATGCTCAACACCTCTGTCAAAAGATATTGCTGTGGGCAAATGTAAGATGGTTAGACTAACAACAACTTCTCAAATAAAGGACTTTTAAGCATAAGGCATTTATGGCTCTAAGTAACTTTTTGAAGAAATTTATTTAAGCAATTACTTACTTAAGACTTGCTTTTCATTCTTTCTTAATGGTCAATACGGTAGAAATGTAAGACAACGTGCGATAGCTTTGGGAGGGTAAAGTGAATCAAGTCTTCTCGATACAGCATGGAAAGCAAAAAAGATGTAAACCAGTACTTAAGTTCCAGGGTTTCTTCTGACTTAGATGGCAAGTCTACTATAAGGGACATAGATTAGAGTTTACGGTTAACTCATCAGAAGTGCAAACTCGTAATTCTTTATTAAAGAACATTTTATTATTTGGGGGCGTGATATCTTTAAAAAAAAAAAAAAAAGAACATAGGATTCTTCTTCTCAAGAGGCAACTTCCAGGATCTGCAGCAGCTGCATGGTTAAGTAAGCTTTTCTGGAGGGCACGAAAGAATATAATAAAAAAAGTAATTAAAAAAACACGAAACTCAATTTCAACACGCAGTCTTAACTGTAACAAGACTAGTCACTAAATTGCATCAGCAAAAACTTACACAATAACACAAACCAGCTGTTGCTCGCCTGTCAAGCAGCTCCAAAACCGCGTCAACCTGGAGAAAGAACACCCGCTCCTTTTAAAACGTCCTTCTCTCTTGTCACAAAGATTGTGGTAATAAATTAGGATGCATACTTCTCAACCGTTTCATGCCTTTTGCTTACGCGGGCATGACTAAGAGTTCAATTTTTTAGCAGCCATCTATTTGGTTTGATGGGATTCTCGATATGGTACGGCAAAATCAATATGGTACTTCTTTTCACCTGGGGAAAAGGGCAAAATGCCAGCACACATGCATGATTCCTTTCCAGGGACGATGACCTTTTCTTTTCTCTCATTATCAGGTCATGTACCCTACCCTTTTTAGTAGTTAGGTTCACACCAGTGAGCGAGCCCATCGAGGAAGAGTTTTTGCTTCTGTCAAATGGAAAATCATGAACAGTCTATATAATGTGTTTTGTTCCTCCATTTTTACTAGGTCGTACGGCATCCTAACCAAATTTAACTACTTTGCACCCTTTTTGCTTAACATGAAAACTTTCACCAATTCGAAACAAAATACAAGTTAAAGTAACTATTTTCACTTGAACTCAAGTTAACACGTAAGTAACGAGTACATTGTTTACTTTCTAATTTCAAGAAATAAGGCATATAATTTTTCTTAAGCTCTGATAAAGATACATGCAGAGTATGCTCTACAATCAATCTGTTAACTATATATTTTATGATATAATTAATTAAAGATATTAGTTAATTTAATTGATTAGTATATAAAATAAATTATATAAAACAAATATATTTTATAAATAAAATTATGATGAGATTATATTTATGATATTTATATTGCATTTACGTAATATCTCTAGATTGTTCTTAGTCATTGTTCTATTAAGATTAAATATTAATAGAGTGGAAAGACTAACACATATTGTGTTGTAAACTAAAATATGGAAATTTTAAAACAAAAATGTGAGTGCTTATTGAAGAATAACTGACTTAATTATGAAGATTTTAAATGAAATATTACTTCTATGTCTAAATTTTCTCATGATAATAGTTGTATTATTGATCCTTAAACTTTGATTAGCAAAAAATCTTAGGTGTAAATTGCTATATTATGGCAAAGCAACCGGAGAAGTTTAATTTCTAGCATGGGATCGAGATGATGAGATGTTTAGACATCAGTAATACAAAACAT
>JAOQMM010000006.1:7305632-7337500 GCA_027563515.1 Erythroxylum platyclados
CAGAAGCAAGGACTATTCTTCCACTAGCCCAGTGGTGTCCACAATTGATACATGCAGGAGCTACCAATTACCGCAACTCATAATGGTGCCAAGTTAGTCACCCCCAGAACTGACAATGGTCAAAAATGACTAGACATGTATTCCAAAATTTGGCCAATATCAAACTCTGAAAGGCCTTTACTTTGGTTGTTCTCTATAATTTTTGTACTGGTAAATGTCTGTGCAGCTGATCGTTGGTTGCAGGACAGCACCGTCTTGCCTCAACAAGTGCAATTATCAACTCGTGAATAAGATAGGTGGCGTTGAACTAAACATCAGTGTTTTTTTTTTAATTAGAGAGTCAAGGTAAAGGAATTAAATAGAATTCAGTTGAAATAAAATTAATAAAGTAAAATAAAAATAATTACCAAAAGCTTAAAACTATACTTTCTTGGTCTGATCATTCAGTTGAATTAGTTAAAGTCACCCATTTTAATCAAACTCACATAGTAATTTAACTAAATCTGATAAACTTGGCATTTACTTTGTTTAGTTTTGTCGATATTGGTAAGAATCGAAATTACAATTACTTTTTGAGTTTTCATTTATTAAATATGGCCCGTTTGGATTTATTCTTTTACGTCCTTTTCATCTTTGTGAATGAATAATATAATACGAAGATCACACCGACAAAAGACATTTGATGTGTTGCAATCACTATCTTAAGTTATTCTGCTTCAGTGAATACCTATAACAATTGTACGTCTTAACAGTTTAAACGTACCTAATTCCACGGTGACCTGAATCGTTCATCGCTACGACTCTGTAGCCTGACACATGGTATAATACATTACTCGTGGAGAGTAATTAGTTACATGAACACTTTAACTGCAGATTGAAGAATAAGTTTGGCATGCAGAAATTGGGGTTCTGGGAATAATAATAATCCCATTTGCGTTCATTTGATAGACTAAATAGATATTGTACAGATATAAGCATCATGTCAACCCTGATTTTGATGTGAGTGGGAGTGTCACATATCCGCATAATTGGAAGAATAAGCATAAAGCTTACATAAGAGAGGGAATATATACAAAAGAAATCGAAGAAGATCTTAACTTGAATATTCCTTGATTTATAAGAATGGTTGGTTTCACATTTTTCTCATGCTGGATTAATCTGAAACTTGTGGTTGAGTCTTATCGTATTAATCGTAAACGTTTACGCAGAAACGGATGGATAAAAAGAGGAAGAATTACATATATAGACTATTATATATTCCATGTCTGAATAATCACGGAAGATGGATAAAAGTCAAATCGATGCAATTACATTAGATTCGTCTTTGTTTCTGATCTGGAACTAACGAATTTATAGCCACATCTTTGGTTAATGTCAAGTCGAGCGAAAATTGAAGCTTTAACTATATGGAAATATGTATGCAGTTTGGCATTTCTTTATAAGGCTTCCTCCCATGTGATTGGTGGGATTCCACCCACCTGCCTGTTCTCTCGTTGTAATCCAAATACGAAAGCACCAACTTGAATTCTTTGGACATTATATATCTTTCAAAGTATAAAAATTGCTATTATGGAACTGTTCGATACATATCCTTCCTCCAACTCCTATTTGGTTGCTTATTACTAAAGCTCTAACGAATATCATTAGTGTTTATATAATTGCTCATAACAAATTCTTATGCTATGTTTAGTTAGGGGTTTATTAATGGAATGAAATGGAATATAATATTATTTTATCGTTTGGCAGGAAAATTTATAATGGAATGAAATGAAATAAGATAGAAAAGAAAGGTTTCATATTACATCTCATTCCATCCTAGACAGTAAAAATGAGGAATCTCCAATTTGGAAGGTTTAGGATGGAATGTAAAATGATAAATAACTTTTCACTATATTACATTATAAACGTTTCTTTCAAATAACATTTCACTATATTATATTATGAACCTTTCAATCATTTCTAAACAACAATTTTCTAATATTACATTCATTTACATTACATTCTATTGTAAATCATTTCATTCTATTAAAAACTTTAGGTCTAACTAAACATAGCCTTAATGAGGATAACATGGAGAAATTCCGAGTCTAACCATCCCTTTTTGGTAAATTTTTAATGGAAGTCTTAAATTCAACCATATGCTACGTACCAGGACTAATTCCTTTGAGATTGAAATAAATGAGTCACATCGCATGCACTAAAAAAATATACATAGAGATAATAATGAATATACCTTCCAACAAAAGTAAATTAGAAGAACAATGAGAACATCTGCCTTAACGAATGAATACATGGTTGAAATAAGGCCAGGTGATGCTTCAAATTTTGATACGTACACATACGAAAGCAAAGATAGATAATATGAGGGCGATGCATCAGAATCGGAATAAGAATACTTCTCAAACATTCATTTCAGATACAAAGAAAACGATCATGATGAGCAAAGCAGGAAACCCTTATTAGCAACAACTAACTATTAAATGTTTGATTTACGTATCTCAGACAAATAAGCTTGTCACTGTCAATGCCCGAATATTTACAGATAGTTCAAAACATTTATAAACATATGTACTTAGTGTATAGGAAAAGTATTTATCTTTAACTGCATTTACTTGTAAGAATAATGGTCGAGTTGTAACAAGATTTTACACAAATATAAAATGTTTCTCAAACTGACCTGGAAACTAACAAGTATAACTGCTATTAGTAAATAACCTGCATAAACAATCCACCTACCAATGTCATCTCCATAAGCTTTTACTAGGAACAAAGTCAACATTTTGATGGCTGAGGTATGTTAGGTTCAATCAGTCATCTTTAATGGATATTATCTAGTGACTGGAAGCACCCGATTCGTCGCATACACCACAAAAACCTTTGCATGCATCATCCGGAAGCACTAACCCTTAATCTCATTTGGTGGTTAATGAGTCAAATACCCAATTCTCATATTGAAGTTCAAAGGAAAAAGGAAAGTTAAGGTCCACAGTAACTCTTCTGTATCTATCCATTTCTTTTTAGCTCCTTTTTCCTTTTCTATTTGTTTATTTTATCTGGAGTCTATATTACACCAAAGTGAGAGGATTCTATTACCTAAACAAACCCCTATAGATTCTATAGGGGTTTGTTAAGGTAAAGGAATATAGGAATCTTGAAAATGGACTGACAGTAAGTGCACGAATTTTACAGAGTTGTGGAGAAATTAATCCTTTCTTTTTCTAGCCTATAAGAAGGGGTTTGCTCATTTTAGCCTTGGCAAGCCACATAGAGATTTGGCAACTAAGTTCGTGTATACTACTACTACACAGAGATTAGAGAGATGGGGAGAGAGCAAAAGCCATGTGGCATTATGTTGTGCCTACGCCTAAACAAAATAAAACCATACTTGGCTATTGTCTGCCTTCAATTTGGATATGCGGGAATGTCCATCATCACCCTGGTTTCTTTGAAGCATGGAATGAGTCATTATGTCCTATCAGTGTACCGCCATGTGGCTGCCACACTTGTCATCGCACCTTTTGCTCTTGTTCTTGAAAGGTCTTTCAAAAACATACTTTTCTTTCTCTAATCATGACAAAATGAAAATGTTTTTCATTGTCCTTTTGTTTCTCCGTTTTTCTTGACAGGAAAACAAGGCCAAAGTTGAGGCTGCCAGTCCTCCTCAGAATATTGGTGCTTGCCTTTATCGAGTAAATGCTCTTAACCACCTCTCGTCCTACACATGACTGCATGCATCTCCCTAGTTCACATAATGCTTCTGTTCTGTTTTAGGTGCATTCTTTGCAGGATTTTCTTAAATGGGCAGAACTCTTTTTTCTTTTGAAATTAACATACATTTATATAATCCCAACTAATTAATTTGAGATTAAGACTCCACTAAGCTGTGGATTTTTCGCCCACCTAACCAAAGGGCAAACCATAATAAATATATAGTATCCATGGAGATTGGATCTTATAATTTATTTCCTGAAAAGCATTGCAAATAGTGGGGCAGATGAGATTGGTGGTGTTAAACTTTATGTATTTGTTGAAAAACAGGCCAGTGCTTGATCAGAATTTCTACTATGTGGGAATGAAGTACACATCAGCAACATTTTCATCTGCTACAGTGAATATGCTTCCAGCCGTAACCTTTATACTGGCACTTATTTTCAGGTCAAAATTTCAGATTATCAATCAACTCTTCACAAACTTACGTGGGCAGAGGCATGCATGTCGCCAACTTTTAGGCCACCATATTTAGCGTTCACCGTAATTCTAGCATTATTTTTTCTCAATTAGCTTATTTTAAAGGCATTCACATAAACACTGAATAATTCAGGTTCAGATTCTCTAAATTCTTTTTTAAAGAAAAAGTATCACCAGTCGACTATAATCATTTCCGTTTTCAACCCCTCTGCAAAAAAAAATAATTATTATACGCTAAGGATATTGTACAAGACATAACATGGTTAGTGATGTAAGTTGATAACGTTACCTGTAGATTTTTTAATTTAACGCGATCTTTGCTATAAGTGATGTTATGAATTATCGCAGGCTAGAGACAGTGAATTTGAAGAAGCTGCATAGTGTGGCAAAGGTTGTGGGTACAGTGATCACAGTATCAGGAGCCCTGGTGATGACTTTGTACAAAGGTCCGATCATCAGTTTCATAAAAACACACTCTGCAATCCACCATGGAACCACCGATGCATCCACCGATCAACATTGGGCCATCGGCACTCTGTTGCTCCTTGGCAGTGTCTGTGGCTGGGCAAGTTTTTTCATTTTACAGGTGACCAACCAAACCAACTATATCCTTTAGCCTACAGGCTATTTCTTCTTTTAGAGAATTGAAAATTTTGGTCATTTCTTTTCCAGACAATGACATTGAAGATATACCCAGCAGAGCTCTCACTCACAGCTTTGATATGTCTGATGGGGTTGATCGAAAATGCAGCAGTGGCACTTGTCATGGAACGTGACATGAGTGCTTGGAAAGTTGGCTTCGACTCTAGGCTTCTTGCTGCCGCTTACTCCGTAAATACTACGTACTTTTTGTCAGTAGCTAGCTATCAGTAGATTCATGTGTTGTGTTGAATGAAAATTAGCGTCTTTTTCTTTTTGTGTGTGATTCAGGGAGTTGTTTGCTCTGGAATTGCGTATTATGTGCAAGGTGTGGTGATCAAGGAACGAGGGCCTGTGTTCGTTACATCTTTTAGCCCTTTAGGCATGATCATAACTGCAGCTCTTGGATCTATCATTCTGGCCGAGCAAGCCCACCTCGGGAGGTACTTGTTTAGCTTACGTATACTTGTTCGGATTAGTGTTAATGGTTAATCAGAGACCATCAATTAGTTTGAAACTACACTTGTTACTTTTGCAATTATTCATAAGCTTATTGAATGTTTGAAACTGACATGTTTCTGTGCAGCATAATTGGAGCGATTCTCATAGTTTTCGGCCTCTACACTGTGGTATGGGGTAAAAGCAAGGACCCTCTAAACTCGACCAAGGCAGAATTGACAGATGAAAAAGATGGTCTCCAGGAGTTGCCAATCACAGACAATACTAAATCAGCGCCTGGTTACGGAAATGGCAACTGTGGAGTTCATGAAGTGAAGATTTCAGCCAAGAGTCCCTTGTAAGATGCTGCGAAGCAGAACATAAAAGCCAAACATTTAGAACCAAATAAGATTATGATTTAACCATGATCTTTCTGTCTCTTATCTCTCTCTCTCCCTCTACGAGTTAGAAAGCATCCAAACATGCTTCAGTTTGTTCGAATGTAGAATTTTGAGGTTTTAAAGTGAGTGAAACTACTGCTTTTACAACAAGGTTGTGGTATAATTAGTTCCTGGCATCAGTTCTTGTGGTCCAACTGAGCTGAAAGAAATTTTTGCGAGCGGAAGAAGAGAAGGCATAGGAATAATAACTTTTATCAGGTTCAGGATAATGAATATTTTTAGGAGTGTATTACGCTTTGTTCTGAGAGAATTTTACTTCACATCCTATGCCTGGAAATGGAATGCTCAAGCCAGTTCTGTCCGTAATTACCTTCTACACTACACGTGAGATATTCAAATTCCAATTCTGCTTTCTATAGTCTGGCATGTTAAAGCAAATGTATAAAATGGCAATTGCTGTCGAGAAGAATCTGAATCTCATGCCAATGCCATTTTATTAGTACCAACGTCCATCTCTCTGCTCTTAAAAGAATCGCAGAACGTGATTCCTCTCATTAATCAAACTTTCAAGCAACAACTGTAAAGGCAGTCCAGGACCAGAAGTAATCCCTATATCCTCCAGGATGATACATTTAAATGTTGAATTCACAGTATAATAACGCCGCCTCTGACCCGTTCAATATATTTGATATTTCAGCATCAAAATCAAGCAGTACTAGTAATGTATTAGTAAATATTCCATCCCAAAAATCCACCATTAATTTATATTTCTCGTAATCTTAATACAATCAACTTAATAAATATTAGAAACCGCACAAACTTTTCTTATACATTATGATATTTATCGAAGAACTCTCTCACCTTATGATCCATCAATCACAATTATTCAACACTCATTACCGAATTCTAAAGGTAAGGTTGGTCTCTTCTTAAGGAAAGTTACGAGTTCGCCCCTCACTTGTGTATGCAACAGTGTTAAATACTCGGTGATAGTACGTTAAAGCCCCTCAGGATCCCACCTAGCATAAGCAGGGATTAGTCTGGACGTGGTAATAGTTTAAAAGTGTTACCAACAATTCGGACCCACTCAGAACATCTCGTGGTCCTACCAAAAAAAAAGAAAGAAAGAGAAGTGAATGTATTTAATAAATAACAATTCATCTTCTCATCAATAAGGAACAGTAATGAAATATTTTTATAATAAAAAATGTATTTCACAAACATATCAAACTATAGAACATATAATAGCAACATTGGAAAAATTAAACATTGAATATGACCAATTTTTTTGTTTTTCTAATGACAACATCCAAAAACCACAGTATATTTGCCCTGCGGTACGTCATCACATTAATTACCATTTGATGGAATTCAACGTAGTCATTTAAAAGCCACTATACAAACTCTTACATACATCAAAACAGAATCATTAAGCAAAATTCTTTCTAATTGCATATCATTCGACACTCCCATTGTATGTGTATATATGTAAATCTCTATATTTACATATAGCCACATTATGTTAAAAGACCTATTACGTTACGAAAATTTATAAACTATTCCAATCATACATATAAAGGTTATAAATTAATAAAATCAATATCTCAATTCATCAAATCCTTAACTAATCTTTTTAATATTATCAAATAATTCACATAATTCTTATCTTCAACATAATTTCTCCTTTAAAAATATAATAATTTAAAACTCATTTATCAAAAACTTGAATATATGTTAAACTTTAGAAGCTCTATAAAGTTTAATTATATCTTCATGTTTCCTTATAAATTGATCATTAATAGTAATAGGAATTCAAAACTATAAAAAAATTATCTTACTTAGTAGCTTTTATTTATAATAAAATAATGTAAAATATTTAATCAATATTCTCATATAAAAGAAATGTAGTTGTATAAATATATAGCAAAATAAAGCAAGTAAGAACATACATAAAAATTTAATGTAGTCTTATAAATTTAGATATACAAAGAAGCAAAAAAAAAATTAAGATAAATTTCTTTATGGAAATTTATATTTAAGTTATTTTAAATAGAACACATAATATTTATATCTCTTTTAAAAATTAAATTTTAAAATTAAATTTTATAATGTTAGTATAAAATATTTATAAATAATATCATTGACTACTAGTTATTTTATTTCCAAATTCATAAATAAAAGAAACATATATAATTTGGTTATAATATTTATACAATATATTGTAGACATATAAATGAATTAATTGAGATGAAAATTTATGTAAAAAGAACTTACACACTTGAGTTACATTATTTTGCAATATGTAAGTATATTTTAGAATCATTTGAATTTATATTTTCCAAACTCCCATCAACATGGATACTTACAAAACACAAAATATGTTTATCAGCTTTGAGACAATTTTTAAGGTGGAGATTTTCCTGCGAATAAATTTATTATGCTCAGCTAAAGAAACCATATTACTTAGATACTTATTAATAGTGTATTTAAGGATATTGAAGTGTAATATTATTTCATTGTTTAAATTATAAAGTACATGGTCCTTAATATACAATTATGTAGTGTACATGATAAGTATGAAAGGGAAATTATAATTGAAAGATTTTATATTATGATTATAATTGATAAGAATTGAATAATATTGATGGTTGGTATCATATTAGATCAAATATATGTTATCAACCCCCTTAAGCATATGACCGAACGAGAGTGTGAGCTTATTATGGAGTCGATGAAAAGTTGAAGAGGACAAAGCTTTATTTATGACATCAGTGATCTAATTTGAAGAAGAAATATGTCAAATTTGGTGCACTTTACAGGCAACCAAATCTTGAACAAAGTGCATATCAATCTTAATGTACTTGCTGTGAGCGTCAGACATTGGGCCTGAAGTAAGAAAGCTAGCACAAAGATTATCACAACAAAGGGTAGGAATAAGGTGAGACAATCCTAGTTCACCAAAATCCAACAAAGCAAGGCCAAAGAAAAAGTAATATATTTGTGTTCAGCTTCAATGGTAGATCGAGCAACTATAGGTTATTTTTTAAAGCCCCAAGAAATGAGAGTATGACCAAGAAATATACAACAACCTGATATAGAGAGACAATCATCAGAACAGCCTGCTCAGTTGGCACCATAATAGGCCTGTAAAGAAAGTGAGGTGGACCTAGTGAAATGAATGTCATAAGAGGTTGTAGGGTACTATAAGAAATTGAGAAACTTTGTTGACAACAAACTAAATATTAGTGCAAGTAAGACAAAGGTATTGGAGAGCACTAACAATGCTATTGTATTATCAAGAAGCAGAGTGCCATGATTTTTAGTTAGTGGGAGAGTAGGAATGATAAGTATAGGTGTAGGTTTGGATTTGCCAAGATCTGTGTAGGGAAAAAGGTTTTTAATGTACTGTGATTGAGTAAGGAGAAGACCATAGGAAGTAGGTTTGACTTTGATTCCAAGAAAATGATGGATAAGGCCTAAGTCCTTGATGGAGAAAAAGGAGTTGAAATCATGACTAAGAAGGTGAAGAACCTATGACTAAGATATTATCCACACAAACTAAAAGAAAGGTGGCATGAGACATGGTTTTGTGAATGAAGAGAGAGATATCAAATTTGGAAGAAATAAACTTAAGGTCAAGAAGCTTCTGAGTTAAGCAATGAAACCAAGTTTGAGGGACTTGTTCGTGACCATATAAGGCTTTGTAGAATTTACATACATGATTAGGATGATGTAGATCTATAAAGTCAGGAAGTTGAGACACATAAACTAGTTCTTGAAGATAACCATGAAGGAAGACATTATTTACATTAAATTGGTGAATGGTCCAGTTGTTAGAAATGACTGAGGAGAGAATAATATGAATGGTAGTGAGTTTGAATACTGGACTAAAAGTATCAGTGTAATCATTACTTGAGGTCTGATGACATCGTTTGGTAGCAAGACCTAATTTATAATACTTAATAAAACCATCAAGATATCCTTTTGTGCGAAAGACCCATTCATAATTGACAGGTATGTGTTGTTAGGTGTATATAAATTAAATCCTTATTTTAATTTCAAATTTATTAAACAATATAGTATAAAGCAAATAAGAGTCGATCTCATAAGAAAAGTTAATTTACTAATTTAGTTTATTAATTATAATACTTTTAAAATAGACAACTACATCCTAATTTGGCGTTTACACATCTAATTCAATCAAGAGATATATTTTTACATAATCCAATTAATAAAACAACCTTTCTATAAACAATGTATATTAATCAACATTTTCGTATGAAATATCATGGTTCTTTTGAGCACAATACATTAAGCTATATTATATTTCGAGTTGAAATGAGATTAAACATGCATATCTTTTGAGCACAATACATTAAGCTATGTTATTTTTCGAGTTGAGACGAGATTAAACATGCATACTGAAAAGACATATAAAGATTTCATCCAATCTGCCTATTTTCATCCAATTATCCTCACATATAAGTTTAGTTTTATTAATGAGTTGAAATTAGAAAAAAAATTCGAAAACTAACAATTTTAATAATGAAACTTATAAATTTAGCTAAACTAATACGTATATACAAAGTGGCGGTAGTATTTGATGTTTAAAATGAATCAAATTAAATCTAAAAGTCAAAGAAATAAAACATAAATCTAACATAATATTCACAAATGAACAAGCAAATTTTAAATTTTAGCTTAGTTATGCAATTTTGACATTTCTGAGATAATCTGATACATTTAACAAGTTAAACGTAAAAAACCAACCAGTTGGTTTTTACTTATCCCTTTTCACCCTTAGAAATTGAACCAGCCCAATTCTAATATCAAAACATATTAAGCACTAAGAAACACAATCAACAACCGAAATTTGTCAGACGAATGTCAAAATTCCAGCCCATACAACTCTAAATGAATCATTAATTCTACTTATGATATTCATAATCAAGGACGTCTCCTATCAAATAAGAACATGAATAAACATAATGAGAAATTCCAGCAATTGCATAGATGTTAAATCCACTCAGTAATCAATTTAATTAAATCAAAATAATATCTCAAATACTCAAAACAACATGTCTAAACTAGAATTCAACAATTAACCATAACGAAGCTTGGAAAATCAAAAACAAAGGAATAAGGGTTCAAAAAAACTCATGATAGTGCTTCAATTTCATACCCCAGACTAGCCCTTTCAAGATCTGAAAATTCCTCTACCAATCTTGAACCAGCTCAAAACAGGTGGGGATTGGTTCCCTATCACCCTCAATCACTCCTTGGAATGAATCTTTGCTTCAACTTACCTTAGAAGAGAGTCAAACCTCTTAGAAACTCTCTTCTTTATGTGAATGCTTGCTCGTAATTTCTCCTCCCTGCGGCTGTCTTTTTATAGCCTAAAAAATGTCTCGAAGAACCTCCCGTTGTTGGATTTTTGATAGACTTCTGCTTATCTATTCTATCTTGAATCGATTTGGTACAGAAAATGTCGAGTGGGTGAGTCTCCTTCTCTCCCCAACGCTGCTTTCTTTTTATCTTCTTCCTCATTTTTTCTTATTTTCTGCGTTTTGGCATTTTATTCTCTGCTATGTTTTACTCCTACCTTTGTTATGCGTTTTACTTCTATTGTTCTTGTGTTTTCCTCTTGTCTTCTCTACATTTTGGACTTTTATTTTGGCCTTGCGTTTTGTTGTTGACATGTTCTCCTTTGAACCTTGTTGTTGTGTTTTGCTTCCTCTTTTCCTACTCTTAATGCTACGTCGTTTTGGCTTTTGGATTCTCTCCTCTACTGTGATGTTATTGTGTTGTTTTAATCTCCTTCTACTATTGTGCTTTTTCTTCTGTTCCAGTTATGCTTCTGTGCGTTGCATTTTGTCTTCCTCTACTAATGTACGTTGCAATTTTTGTCCTTCTGTGTTTTATCCTCTTGGATGTTGTTTTGGTTGCTTTTCTTGGCTGCTATACCATTTTTTTCTTCTTCTACTGGTGAAGTGGGTTAGGTTTTGGGTTTGTTTCTGGTGGGCTAATGCTTAATTCTGGATTTTCTTCTAGGCTAGATCTTCTTCTAGATTCTTTTCTTTAAGTCCACCAAACTTACAAGAAAATATTTAATACAATTTAAACCCTTTTTAGAAATAACATACAAAATTAAATAGCTCGAAATAACAAAATGCAATAATTTAACCCAAATGTACTATGTAAATAATATAAAATATAGGTATAAAATATGCTATAATTTCTACTTATCATTGACAATGTTGGTATGTAAAGGATAGGAAACAAGGTCCATGTGTGATTGTGATAAAGAGTATTGAACTCATCAAGCACTGCTTGGTACTAATGGAAAATTTTGTTAGCATAGATGAAGGATGTGGGATCAAGAACATAACTGTTGTGTGTGATGGTGGTGTGGGTATATAGTCAGGAAATATATGTGGAGTATGAGCATATTCATGTGTATGTGTAATCATAGGATGAATATAAAAGGTCAAGGAGGTTGTTGAGATGGAGATTGTGAGTTTGAAACTGTGAAATAATAGAAGAATTAGAAGGAGAGGAAGAGGTGATGAGAGGAGTGTTGGTATAGAAAAGATATTTTTAAGAGATTGAATATGATGAGAGACATAAATTTTGAAAATGGTATGATTAAAGTAACGATAACCTTTATATTGAGGTAAATAGCCTAGAAAGGCACAAGAAAAAAATTTTCAAGACCAGTAGAGCCTAAGAAAGACAAGCAGGTATAACCAAAAACATGAAAAAGAGTGAGTTAAAGTTGAGTGTGAAAAGTAGTTCATGATAAGTGTGAAAAGTAGTTCATGATAAGATTTATGATGAAGAATAAGACAAGGTAAGAAATTGAAAGATTTTATATTGTGATTATAATTGATAAGAAGTGAATGATATATATATATATATTTGGGATCATATTAAATCAGATTGTTATCACTTATTCTATTTAAAGAGATTTATTAACACAGTATAGCCGATTGGATTTACTAAAGCCCCGACTTCAAACAAGCCATAGCCCCAAAGCACCCGCTGAGATAAGTGAAAGCAAAAGAAAGCCCAACCCAAAACGGTGATGGTTGCGATGTCGAGCTTTTATTGGGTTAGGAACCAGATGGACAGATAGGCCTGAACTGGTGATTGGTCGTTAACCTTTATTGTCCTTTCGTGCTTCTACAAACCATTGCACTTTTCTCTCTCTAACTGCCACTTCCTTTGTCTTATAGAGAGAGAGAGAGTGCGTGTGTATGAGGTGAGTGCAAGCAAGAAATGGTGATGTGGGTATTTGGGTATGGTTCTCTAATATGGAAAGCAGGGTTTAACTATGACGATCGCCTTGTTGGTTTTATCAGAGGCTATCGCCGTGTCTTTTACCAAGGTCTCACCTTTCAATCCCCTCATGCCTACTCCTGCCGATTATCATCGTGTTAGTGAGTGAGATAATGATGGGTAGGTTTTTTTTTACTGTGTTGTCTATAGGAAGCACTGACCACAGAGGAACTTCGGAGTATCCAGGAAGAACTGTGACGTTAGAACCTGCTGACGATGAAGTTTGTGTGAGTTCTTTCTCCATAATCATATAACCCAACTTCCCTATTTTCATCATTTTTTCCATTTTATTTTTTTTAATGAATCATTAGGTTCTTTCTTATAATCCTTGGTACTAACCGCTCAATCTTGCTGTCTTTGAGAAATTGCAGTAACTCTGAAGCTTTCAACTCTGTAGGTAGATGTAAATTCTTAGGACTATTAAGCGCACTATTAAGCGCATTGTATTTGTAAGACTGAATTTGCAGACAGATTGGACCAAAGTTATGGCTTCAAGCCTGGGGCGGTTTTGGCTTCTTTTTCTCTCTGGATTACTAAAACAAATACTCGAGATTGAACAAGTAACGTGGAACTAATCAAAACACTTCATTTTTGATGCCATGAACACATAATAAAGAGTGCGATATTCTCAGTTTATACTATTCTACTGAACAAATTAGTTTGTGTGAAGATGCAGTCTTTGGTGTTTCATTCGTATTATTCTTTGCTTGTTAACTGTTCTTGGAAGTTCTTTGCTGTGATACACAAGATTTTCATGCCAATCAATGTACTAAATAGATTCTTTCTATGTAATTGTACGAGGCTGTAGTGGGGAGTTGCGTACAAGATCTCTAATAAGGAAGATGAAGAAACTGCAATAACGGTACTATTCTTCAGCTTAATTTATTGAATCATTGGCCAAACCACCTTTTTTATCTCTGGTTACTTTCTTGTGTGAATTTATAGTGAAATCACATTCATGATAAATTGCCCCCAAAGTAGTGTTCATTGAGAGGCCTTTAATCTATGTTGAATGTGAGACGACCTCCCCTGTGACTAGCAAAGGTTTTATTTAGTTGGTACTTTTGGCAAGCTTCTTAAACAATACTCTAACGAGGGCATACTGATTTTCAACTCAGCACTACTCTTAAACTTTCTGTCTAAAATCATTCGCCTTCTTTGGTATTACATTATCTGTCACGCTGAGAATGTACTCGTTGGATTCTTGACCTTGCTGGGTCGGACGTTACTGGAGTTTTCTTTGCAATCATCTTTCTGAGGCTATGAGCTCTTTTTTACCTTTTGGAGCTTAAAAAAATTGGCCATTTCCTCCGAACTTCTATTTAGATGTTGTTATGCTCTATCTCAAGAAATTAACTTCTCAATGTTGGATAATACACTAGACCATCCTTTAGTCCTGAAAAGGGAACTGCGGGTCAGCTTAGCAAATTATTGACTTCACAAATACAGAAAACCTGATGTTCATTTCCGCACAAGTCTGATCATCCAGAAAAGTGGAAGTGTTTATTTAGGTTGAACTACACTTCTCTTTTTCATAGTAGAGTGTTCATCTCATGGGTTACTTTGTCACATTATACAATTGCACATCTTTGTTTTGATTCCAACATTATCAAGCCCATAACTGATTGATCAAATCCCATGCTTGCTTGGTATGGCCTGCAGTATTTAGAAGTGAGGGAAAAGCAATATGACAAGAAGGCTTACCTTGATTTCTTCACTGTAAGTTCCGAACGTCAATACCATTATAGGTTTATCAATCATATAAAGTATCTTTTAAATTTTGTTTTCAGGATGTCAAAGCTACAAGTCCAGCTGTTTCAGGCATGATGGTGTAAGCAGCAGAACTTACGATTCGTTGTGGTGATTTTTCTTTTATATAACAACACCTGACTAAAGATCTCCTTCTTCAGCTATATAGCGTCTTCAGACAAGAAGCTTAACAAAAACTACTTGGGGCCTGCACCTATTAAAGAGATAGCCAAGTATGAATCTAAATGCATTTCTTTGTAAATACGCCAAGTGTGAAACTAAATGCATTTCTTTTGTTAATACTCTATAACTGTTGGCCTTGCATTGACCGTTGGACCTGTATAAAATCAAATCAGCACCTTCCACATGAGCAACTAATCAAAGCAGGTGCTCTGACCTTTCATCACTCTCACATGGAGATGATTTGAAGTGATAACTCATTGAAAATGTTCGAGTATACCATATTAGTAAAAGTTTCGAAGATAATTGTCACCCGTTCCTTCATGTTCTCTTCTAACCTTCTGTTGCCTGATTAGTGAAACAGCACTGAAAATTTTTGTCTGATATGTTTGCTCTGAGAAGGCAGATTATTAATGCTGAAGGGCCATCAGGCCCCAATAGAGATTACCTTTTTCACCTGGAAATGGCTTTGCTTCAAATAGGTGAATTTTCTCTGTTCATTGCTTATGCAATTACCTTGCTTTCACCTGTGCATCTTTATTTTCTTTATAACAGAAATGTTCTTCCATCTTCTTCCTGCATAGGATGTGAAGACAAACATGTCATGGATCTTGCCAACGAAGTCAGGAGCATTCTTTCTAATGGGGAGCTGATTGATTCATGAAACTGTTAAAAGCTGATTGATTCATGATACTGTTAAAAGCTAAGGCATTAAAGTCAGCACATATTGATCATTTTATTTGGCGACCTTCCAATACTAGATATGCTTAGCATATCAATGTTGACTATTCTAAATTTTTAATTGAGCAGCTTTAATTTCCAAAATCTTAACTCTGATTCGGGCTGAGTACAAGCAGATATTCACCACCTTCTTCGTTAACCGGTAAAACTAGCCATCTTGCCCCACATTCTTCAGAAGCAACTTGTCCTAGTTATTCCATATTTACAAGTTCCATCCGTCTGAAACAGAAGAATGTTAGTACCTGTTAACTCGATTTAAACCATTGTCCGATGACTTGTATCCCGACTTAATAAATGAAGATCGGGAGAGCAATTTGTTGCTGATGCTTTTTGTCATCTAATCATTTTGGGTTAGAGTTTTACCATACATATTTAAGACGCATTCTTGTCAGAACCTTAAGCAGTATCATATTTCTCGTGTCATGCAGGAGGGAAAAAACATTATCATATAGGAAGAACACTTAATATTCTTCAAGTATCTGTCTAGGACGGTGCTTGTGACCAAACTCCACATGGAAGATAGAGAACTTTGACATGAATAGAAGCTCGGCTTCTCAGACTTGAGCACCCCTTCACTAAATTTACCAAGCCAAGTATCCTAAACGACCTACAATGCAAAGCTTCAAGCCTGCCACTAACTCCCATAAAGGTTATCTGTTCCTACACTAAAAAATGAGACCGTCAAAGAATAGCACTTAATTTCCATACATAGTATCACGTCATACAATCAACCGCCACCTGATGACTCTACTATCGGTTATCTTGCTAGCCAGCTTATGCAGGATCTAATCACTGCCCACGTTCTCTGCGTATAAAACAAATGAGATCAGGGGGTTAAAATGGAAAAGGCACCATCAAGCACACACTGCTGTTCATACTAGATCTCATGGAAGAGCACTTTAAGATCAAACCACATAATTTCTCTATTATCACTCACCCTCATCTAATTCTTCACTTTGCCCATCATCACCATCATTATCTCCAACAGCATCATCATCTTCATCGTCCTCCTCATCATCATCGTTATCATCGTCACCGTCATCGCCATCGCTGTCATCATCCTCATCAGTATTATATGCATCACTTTCAATCACTTTAGGCTTTGGGGGAGGCACATAACCTGTTTTAGACTGTCTACGAGAACTTGAAACAATGTTACTCATTTCAATGCCCTCCAGTTCTTTCGCTCTTTCCTTTCTTTTTATGACTTCTTTGATTTCTGAAAGGCAGGATCAAAGAGCTTTCAAGACTCATTTGGAATGCAAATCACAGCTATTCCATTCCCGATGTCCATTGAGCCTGCTCTGAACAATCCACCTTTTGCCGGATTATTACCGATGTAATCATAAAAAGCAAATTTTTCAGGAATTTTAGACATATAAACTTGGATTTTCGGCTAGCCCAGTGCCAACTCTATTTCTTGTTGGAAGTATCCTTGATCCCATTGATCTTCATCTTGGCTTCTTAACATAGATCCATATAAATCCCATAATCCTTCTAAAATCACCATTAAACAAATAATTGATTACATTATATTAAGCACATATATACTTAACCAAATTATACTAAACGTACCTTCAATTAGACAGCCAATACCAACCAAATTATACTAAACGTACCTTCAATTAGACAGCCAATACCTCAAAAACATGGTTCTATAACAAGGAGAATTTGAGCTAAAAGATGGTTACAGTTCCCACTGAAAACAGAGACAGAGTATTACTGAATTTCCAAACTCTCTGAGGAAGCCATTATATCAACAGATATATGATCTCTAGTAAAGAGAGATTTATGAATGTCCAATACCCAAGAATCGTTAACAATCCATAAGAGGACGCAACACAGCTCCTCAAAAGGGAAGACAATAAGGTTAATCCACAGATTTCCATCTCCCTTGTTCATTGAAATTGTCAAATAAAAAGATGGCGCAGCATGCAATTTACAACAAAATACTTGATCTTCCACCTACATATACTAAAGAAGAAATCACAGGCGATAATAAGTTGTTACTAAAATAGACAAGACACTAAGCAAATGACTAGTTGAACAAAACCAGCCCATAAAGTAGCATCCTAGCTCATGACTTGCAAGATAAAGCTAGATGCTTAAGGGAAAATTCACCTTTTTCAGAAGGTTTTGATGACAATCCTTCTCTGGAAAGTAAATCCACTAGTTCCGTTATTAGCTGGGCCTCACGTTTGCTCTCAGGAGGCTGTTTGACGTTTCTGTAAATTGCTGGCGGGACACTGAAAAATAGATGATGCTAATATACAGCTTGAAATAAAATTTGATAGGCTTGTAAAAGGCAAGTGAGGAAACCTCATTGCACATGATTTGATGAGTGGTTTTAGATGCTCCACACGTTTCCGATAAGCTGGAGTTGGAGGTTCCTTTTTCTGAAACAAGATTTAAAATTATTGTTTCATCTGCACAAATTTGGCAGTTAAACAAGGTCATTGGAGCTGCGAAAGGATTGAGATTTGAAACGTTGGTTGGCCTTTTAGCGGATGATTGAGAATGATTATCTTCAGAGTCGTTTACACTGTCCTTTGTATCACTATTGTCTTTAGATCCAATTTCTTCTGGCTCGATCCGTTTCTTAGCAAAGACCTTGATTTACTTTTCGCATCTTTTTCATTTCTTAGAAACTTCAGTTTGGTAACATTTTCTTTGAAACAAGTTTCCTTTTTGGTTTTCCCTTATCTTAGACATCACTGTCAGCCTCCGTATCTAAAGAGTCTGAACTATTGTCACTAAACATTTTAGATTCTTTGCTATGAGAAACTTTCTTTGAAGTTGTATTCTTAGGTTCAGAAGCTTCAGAAGATTTGAGTACCTGCAGAAGAAATATACATAATGTTCTGCACGTAAAGAACTAAGAAAAACATCATGAACAATTCCTAATATTCACCTCATCTAATTGATTGCTAATGACCTTCTTGAAGGGATCAAATGCATATTTATCAAGCTTAAGATCTTCCTCGAAAAGTCGGCAGAGTCCTACTAAAGTTATGTTCCTGAAATCAACCAAGTTGATGAACTTGCTAAGGTTGCACAATTCGTGAAACATGAAATCTAATGATTGATTAGTAGTTGAGCAAAAGAAATATTGGCATACTCAGAATCAACAGGGCGTTCTCTATGCTGCTGTCACTTGGTACTTCAGTTTCTTCTATTTTTTATTTAGTTGCTTTTTGTCCTGTTAAAAGACCCATTACAGGAGAGTCTTCCATTATCTCCTCATCTTCGGAGCATATATCCTTCACATTGTTATTTGACTCGAGGCCTCCAGGTGATTCTGCTAGTTTTCCTCTTATCGAAGAAACTTGCTTTTTCCAGCTTCCCCAGAATTCTTAAGAGGTATCATCACCACCAGCACAAGTTAAGCACTACAATCAAAATGAATAGTGACATTGATAAAATGAGAATTATTTAAAAGAAATAAAATGTTGCAGTTTGGATGTGTCAATGAACTGAGCAAAAGAAAGCATTGAAGTTAAAGAGTATCAATATGCTCATAAATTGCACCAAAGCCCTACAGTATCGTTGTTTTCTAAAGAGTCCCCTGTCATTTGGATGTAGTTTTAGAAGTCAATGCAGTTTGATAATTTTATGTAAATGTTTGCAAACTAGGTTAATTCAGAATAACAACTAGTTTCATTAATGGCAGCTTATGAGAAAAGATTCTTTTACTAATTATTAAACCACAAGCCTGTAGAAGTTAAATTCAAATAACAGGGTGGTTTCTGGAAAACATTAAAACTGCAAAGGGCCTGAAATTACTTTAAATTATTTAACAGTACCATCTGCAGCCATGACAATAATGAAAACAAAATTTGACGCCTTACCAGTACCAAGTAGCAAGAAATTCATGCTTTAGATTATCCGCATACAAGTCTCAACTGACTTACAATAGACTATGGTTGTACACCGTAAATTTCTAATTTGTAGAACTGGAAGATTAATACAGCATAATATTTTAAGGTTTCTATAGTGTATACTCAATCAACAGTATTGATATTTAAAGACTACAAGAATGTTTATGTCCATACATTTTTAAAACAAATTGATCATGAGAATAAGTTGTACTACAATCAATCATCTGCAAATTAGTGCGCAAGGGATGCAAAGTAATATCCAAATAAACATATCTTAGGGGGTTGATTTATCCAATCACATATACAGAAGAAAAATGATTGGAACTTTGAAAGGAAAACGCTCGGATTTAAAGTAAATGCATCAACTTGAAGTGGTAAGGCAAAGAGATTACTCTGCTTGTTCTTTGAAGTGGAGGACGCAAGAGGTCATGGCGTCCTTAATCTGAGACTCAGTGTCGGGCGCCGCCTCGTTCTCCGGCGTGGACACGGCTGCGACAGCTAGGAAAAGAGGGTAAAAGTGAAAAATTAGTGTACACGTATTAGATAATTCATTCCCATACGTCTCTGCTTACTCCACTTCCGAAAACACTAATCCCGCCCCAACTAATGGGCAATCAGGGAGTGCGTACAGTGCTTTTCCTTTGTGCCCACTAAGGTTTTGTTTGATTCAAGGTTTATAATAGAAAGGATAGAACGTAATACAGTTTCATCGTTTATTTAAAAGTTTTATAATGAAAGATAATAGAATGGAAAAGTTTCGGAAGTTACAGGTTTACGTTCTATTATATCGTAACAGTTAAAAATATAAATCTCCCAAATCGAGGGTTTGCGATGGAAAGTAAACTAAAAACGCAAGACAGACGTTTTTATCAGCACCCCTTATCAAGTAAGACGGACGTAGACAAACATTGATTGTGCTCCTCCATCATCGAAAGTCGATGTTTTCGTCAATATTTTTTCAAATTTTAGAAGTGTCACGGTTGTGACTAAGCAAATAGTCACAGGTGACTTGCTTTATAGTAGGTCACTGACTTGCTTCATGCAAGTCAAGTCAGTGACTTGCAAAATTTCGTAGCTTTTATAATTCAAATCATAGTTTTTTAATATGTTTTGTTATATAAGGGTATAATAGTCATTTATTATACGTTACATTCTATTCCATTCATCTTCCAAATAACATTTCATTACGTTACATTATGAACCCTTCCATCTCTCCCAAATAACGTTTCACTATATTACGTTCCATTCCATTATAAATCATTTCGTTCCGTTCCGTTATATTAATTAATATTCAACTAAACATGGCCTAATAGATTTGGTGAGATTTTTACATTATTAAAATAAAATGCCAATTAATTCCTAATTGCTTGTACAATTCAAACTTAGTCAGGAATTAGACAAAATCTTTCTAGCCCTAGACTTCCAATAATAAAAATTAGCTCAAATGAGATAATAAAATTTTAAAGGTTAATTACAAAAAAAAATTCATACTTTACTCAATTTTATAATTATAACCTGAACTTCAAAAAGTGACAATAAAATGCTAAAGCATTCAATTTTTTAAATTCTAATTCGAAATTCAAAAAGTGACAATAAAATACTCAAACTTTCAATTTTTTTTAATGCTAGCCCGACGTTAGAAATCCTAACTATTAATACACACCAGCCAAAATGAACACATCAAATGAAGATTAATGAAACGACATCGTTGCTAAAAATGGAATCATTAAATCAATTTACGCAGCCTTAGCCCTTCGTTATTTGTTTGTTCCCCCGATGCTCTTAGCCCTTTGCTTTCTGTTTGTTTTTCCGACGTCCCAAACTACTCTCACATTGCAGTGTACTACACTAGCAAGCTTTTCGTTTTCAGTTCGTTCTTCCGATGCTCTCAACGTGAGAGCGTCAGAGCTGCATAATCTGAAAATCAAAAGGTGAGAGAGTTGAGAGAATAAATTAAAAACGAAGGGAAAAACTGAAATCACAGTGTGAGGTCGTCAAGACTGCATAATCTGATTTAGGTCAGAAAACTTAACGGAGACTCTAACGTTGGACTAAAATTGAAAAAAATTGAAAATTTGAACATTTTATTACCACTTTTTAAAATTCAGACTATAATTAAAAAAAATTGAACATTTTATTGTCACTTTTTAAAATTCAGGCTATAATTATAAGATTAAGTAAAGTTTGAGATTTTTTTATAATTACCCTAAATTTTAAGTTTAAAGCATACCCATATTTTTGTATTTAGTTATGCTGACCAAAGAAACTCGCAATTTTATTATTATGTTAAAAATTGGATTATTCCTACTGTATGTTCAAGTAAATGCAACAATCAAGGTAACTGATTTAACTCCACTAAGTTATAATTTCGCTAGAAGTTGAATCGTTATTTTAATTTCTGAAAGAAAAAGAAAACGAATATGGATATTTTTAGAAAAGTAATTATAAATATTTAAATCGCACTTGGCTTCGTGAATTGTAAATACATCCAATCATTATCTTAATAAAAGATTATCCAATTCAGTTTTCTACGCAAGGGGCGATGGGAGGACACGGCGCTTTAGAGGTGGCTAAGACGGTGCTGGAGGTGGCCGACGTCGCTTGGACGGCGATGGAAGTCAGCCATCACCACCACCACCCCCACCCGCACGGATACGAACACGATCAAGACTCATCTGTCGGGACCAAGTCTGAAGATCAAGAGTTGGAGTCTTTGAGATCAGAGAATCAACGGCTAAGGAATTTGCTCCAGCAGAACCTCAAGCTCCTTCAAGATTTGTCTGATTCGGCTTGTTTGTCCCAGGATTGCCCTCCAGATGTATGTGAATTCCTTTACTTAATTACGCTGGACTTGCCGCGTAATAAAGCTGTTCACTCGGTTAACCCTTTTATAAAAAAATCGTTTTTTATGATAATAATTAATGGGTTTCTAGTTCTAAGGTCCCAATTGTTTGGTACTGCTTGTTGATCCTGCTAGAAGGTGGCTTTAACTGGTGTTAATTGTGTTGAGGGCTAGAAAATTTGTTGTTTATTGGTTTAGGATCAAATGATTGGTAATTGGGTTTTTGTCAGCTTAGT
This sequence comes from Erythroxylum platyclados, assembly GCA_027563515.1. NCBI lineage: Eukaryota > Viridiplantae > Streptophyta > Magnoliopsida > Malpighiales > Erythroxylaceae > Erythroxylum > Erythroxylum platyclados. The sequence goes on from JAOQMM010000006.1 coordinate 7,328,263, forward strand.
TGAGCAGTTGTCTAATGCTAACACTACCTATATCAAATTGGTATATGGCATTTCAACTTAGCAGTTGATTCAAAATCCTTTCATTTTCCTCTGTGTTATGAAATAGGTTTTTTCATAAGGGGCAATGTTAGTGCATACGGGCTGAAAGGTCATCTGTCACATTAATTCTAGCGAAACATCCTAAATCATATATATACATTATCTCGTCGAACTTAAGCCACCTTTCCATTATGCTATTATCATGCATTTGATTAAGATCAAGTACCTTTTTTCCTTTATTGTATTCAATGTTGTCAGTTAAAGCCTAAAGTTTGACTTTTTTATTGTTTCATGCTGTGGGAAATATCTTACCCTGCATACTACCAATAAGGCCCGAGTGTAGTGTTAAAGGAATCAAGGTTGAGGCTCATGGAACTAGAGATCCCCATTTGAGTCTTGTCAAGAGATCTCTTTTTATTTAAATTGTAAAGGAATCAAGGTTGAGGCTAATGGAACTAGGGATCTCATTTGGTTCTTGCTAAGAGACCTTTTCTTATCTAGATTGTGTAGTTTTCAGTAGGCATATGTTCATTATACTCAAATTCAAAGTTCCCATAGTTACATTTTTCTGAAGACATGCAAAGTACTGCATATTCCAGTGGAACTCATGAATCTTTCATATAATAAACGCAGTTGTATTCCCGCCTAGTAGCTACTGTTGATTCTGAGAACTTCTTGACCCACCTCAAATCCATGCAGCAAACATCAATTGGTGGGACTAACGTTGAGTTTCCTTTCAAAGTGGTCACAGGTTTTGCTGCAATTTTTGAATGATGACCAAATTCTACTATTTTTTATGTTCAATTGTTAATTTGCTTTGGTTCTGATTAGGGGATGACATGAATTCGGCTGAAATTTTAATCAACATTGACCATGAAGAACCTAGTTGGTGGGTATGGGTCACAGAAGAAATGGTTCCTAGTAATGTTGAAGAAAAAAGCAAAATTGATAATGATAGCTATGTAGTTGTTACTGAGGAACATGTGGTGGATGGGGTTGCACATTTTATGGCTAAATGCATATTATCAAACCCAAAGGCTAAGGTATATGTGTAGCAGATATGTTCATTTTGCCAATTATTTTATATGCTGGAACTCAAATGATTTTCAACCTTCGAATTGCAGAACTTGACGCCAAAGGAACTACAGAAGAGTAAGTGTATTGTTGCATAGTGATCTTACATGTTATATCCTTTTGCTTTTATGTCTATCTACATAATCCTGGGTTGCAGTCTAATGATTATCCACTGACTTATTTTCCTATCAAATATCCCATATTTACTCTAAGGGAGTGGGATAGTTTACCTTTTAATTAAGGTATTCATGAACCACAATCAGCCATGTCTTTTAAAGAAGAATCCTAACTGCATTTGAGTTTGTAATGACCATCTTTCCTTCCCTTATGTCAAAAGTATAACGGAATAATTTTATCAACATGTTTGAAAACATGTAAGATGAAAATAATTCTAGAGAAAAAGCAATCTTTCAGTGCACTGTTATTCTCGCATTCTTCAGACAGGATCCCTGTGGCTTCAAGATAGCGTTGACATTTAAAACTATTTGTTATATTCCTAGACAAGCATCTAGGGTGTTAAATGTTCTTGGATTTGAACTTTATATATTTGAATGAACACAAGATTACTAATTTGCAGCTTTAGCAAAGGCGTTAGGTGGTATGAGCAAAGTAGAGAGGATGATAGATATTTGGCATGCTGGAACGCTATTTTATGCCCTGTCTACCTGGGGTCTGGCTCTAGCAGGGTGAGATATTTTTGTCTTCTAAGACATATTTCTTATTAGGAACCATTTTTGAAAGAGTATTTTATAGGCAACTACCGATATAAAATCCGACCTGCTCAACACTAAGTTGCATTGAAGGCTGTCTTCCTAAAGGCTAGGGGCATACTGCTATCATGTTCTCTATACAAATTTGCATGGACTTTGTGCATACGTGTTTTACAATTTTATTTGAGGATTGGATAAAATGCTAATCCTGATGCTGGTTTTGGACACAGGCTGTATCAAAGTCGAAGGATGTTGCTGCTAGCTGCTAAAGGTGTTCATAAAACCAGCAAGGTTGTTCTAAGAGCTCTTTAAGCAGGATGAAGTGTAAATAAACCTCCCGTTTTATTCAGTTCAAAAACAAAACATTGGTCATGTTCATAAATCTTGCTGTAAATATTTGTAAATGATAAAGATTTGTGTTTCTACTTTGTAAACAATTGGATTAATTTATGCCTTCAATGATGAATGAATATTATGTTACTGTAGAGAACATCCCTGCGAAAGTAAGTTGTTTTTGGTTCAATTTTTTCCTCGGACAGTGTCGTTGTATTTAATTTTTTTTTTTAAAAAAAAAGGAGGAAAGAGTATGGCAAGGTTACCTTGCACTCGACTTCGATGACACAAAATCCACATTGTAGGTATAGGAGAAACCAGACAAGGAAAGAAGGTAGAAGAGAAAGTCATATCATTACTTATGTTGATAATTTATGCTTACAGCTGAACTTGTTAGAAGCATGATTAAATATTACAAAGCGATTGCTAAAAAACATGGGGCGGTTCTTCTTACTCCATGTGTAAGATCTAAAGCTTAAGTACATAGAGTGATATGTTAGACGCATAATTAAATATTACAAAGCGATTGCTAAAACATGGGGCGGTTCTTCTTACTCAATGTGTAAGATCTAAAGCTTAAGTACATATAGTGATATGCATAGCTGAATTCATAAGCTACAAGTTATCCAACTAAAGTGGTGGTAATTTGAATGAGTTTGCAAACCATGATTTGAGAGTGAGTCATAATGTTTGTATAATGGTTGATATGTTTAAGTTTTATATTTTTGCTATTGTTGGTGTAGTAGGTGAATGCTCAACTTCAAGTAACTTATTACCTATATTTCTTTTCTTTTTGCATTTTCTGAGCTCTCTTCATCAAACTCTGCTAGTATTTCTTACTGTTAGGCATATAGAGTCGAATTTTAAGGACTACTGTTCCTAGAGTAAACAGGGGAAGAAGTAATCCTACCTTTATTGGTGTCCCTATCCTTTTCATAATACTAAAGACAATTGGGATTATTATGATGACTTGAAAAAGATCTTAAGAGGAAAATTATTAGGTATTTTAGAGCAAATAGATGTAAAAACCCAATGATGACCTTAAAATAAGGTCCATTTATCAATGTTCCTTCTTTGAAACCTCATGAATCAAACCATTTTATGGAGATTATATTGCTTAATAAAGTTTTATGCTAATTGAATTTGTATGTACATGTACATAATATCATAAATATGTCATCCTCTTCATGATTATTCCATCCTTAGGAAGATATATTTAGTTCTTTTAACATAACTTTTTAAAAAAGCATAACAACATTTTCTTCCATCATATGCTTCGAATAAGTACATTCAAAATGCAAAAGTTTATGCAAATTACTATCCTTTTCCCATAATATGAAAGGATAAAAAAAGAACTCCCTCATGATCAACGTAATTTATACAATTAACACATTCATCATTTAAGTTTATAGCACTATACAATATTATATGTGTCATTATTATGATAATTATAGGGACAACTCCTAAAGCTATAGAATCTATGCCATCTACTAATACAAAATTAAGTTTAAATGCTCATAACATTGTTTGCTTGTCAAAAAATTCTTGGAATTGTCATAACTCAAAAAAGATATTTTATGGATATCCTAATTATGTAGTGAATTTTATTTCTAATTAGTTTTTAAAAAATCTTATGTACAACACTTAGGTTATAAGTTAATTTTTATTTCAAGTTAAGAGATGTGAGTTTTTTTAAGTGGCACACTAACAAATTTATTAAGATAACTATTGAAATTATTTTATGGATATCCTAATTATCTAGTGAATTTTATTTCTAATTAGTTTTTAAAAAATCTTATGTACAACATTTAGGTTATAAATTAATTTTTATTTCAAATTAAGAGAAGTGAGTTTTTTAAGTGGCACATTGACAAATTTATTAAGATGACTAATGAAATTATTTACAAAATTAAGGGAAAAAAAGTATCTATATTGAAGAAGGCTATTGAAACAAACACTACTGAAACAAGTAGAAACCAAAGAGATTGAGAAGCAAATAAAACTTATAAAACCAGACATTAGTTTGATGGCAAAAGAGAAATTAATTTGAATTTTCAGTATTCTTATAGTGGGTTCCATCTTTAAATATATTATGAGGAAATAACATTGAATTATAATGTTAAATTTGAAACTTGATTTCTATTTAATGTACTATTTAGGCACTTAAAGTATATAATGTAATGATTAACTTCTAATATATTACAATGTTAGTTTTCAAGTTTGATTTCTGTCATATTGCAATGTTAAATTTCAAACTTGACTTATGTTGTCAAACTTATGTTAATTCTAATGACTGTGCACTTGAACTATATATGGATTGTCATTTTATATACAAAAGTACCACACATATTTACATGCAACCAAAAGTTATGCCAATAATATACCAATGTTATGTCAATAACGCATCCATAAAGAAATTATCTAATAACACATTGATGTAGTTGATTTTGCCCCATATTGCATCCCTCATTTACATTGGACTAAAAAACTTGTTTTTGTAATGATTGTGCCAATGATGCTTTTGTCTTGTTTACTTCAGATTGCAACTGTTGTGAAGTGATGCTAGATTATCCTTTGAACATTAGACCCTTAGTTCAAATGATAATTTGAATGTATATAGATCAATATTTCTAAAATTCTTTTTACTGGCATATGAAGAGCTATCAACCTAGAAATAAAGATCTAATTCAAATTATTGCTTTAAATTAATTGTTAATACTATAATGAATGAATGTTATATATGGAGCTCACATTATTACTTTATTGACTCATTATAGCAATATCTCCAACTCTATTTGCACTGTTAACCTATATTAATCAAAAGAAGCATATTCGTTAGTTATTACAACTAAGATAAATTGATCATAAGCTCTACCTAGGAAGATGCCTCAAAATCGTAAAAAGAAAAATTAATAACTGAAATGACATATAATGATTCATATCGTAAATGATTTGTATATCAAAGCAAAGTTTATATACCTTTAAAGATACCTTAATAGGTAATGTTTTGTCTGTCTTATAGCTTTTTCTAAATTTATAGTTAAAATTGTCATATTTCTTATATTTCTACACTTGTCCCATCTAAAGTAATTTGTTTGGATTTTTCAAATTTTAGGCTTATTTTTTCAATTCCTTCTTATGATTTTGGGTCTCCTTGGCATGGCTCTTTTAGACTATGATTGTTTCACTTTTGCATTAATTATAAACTAGAAAATTTGATTCCTAATAGGCTACAGTACATGGTCATACAAACAAAGAAACCATGACTTCTTATAACAATCACTTACAAATGTCTCAACTTTTTATTTGGAAAGATGGATATTAATGATGGCCTATTTGTAAGAGTATCCATATAGATCTCATGTTCAACATCTAAAGTTTTTCTACCAATTTTCATAATATATTTTCCATCATCCACTGAAACTTAATATACCTCATTTCCATTCTAAACTAGTCTCCATTACATTGCATCTTTTTGTTCTTCTATAACTTCTTTACAATAATTGGTGAAATATTTGATTTTCATTCATAAATACATTGTCTCCCATCTATATATTTCTTCTTCACTATATTCTAATTGTTTCAAGCATGCATATTATTGTTAATCTACATAAACACATACAAGTAAAAATTTACATCTTCATTTGAAAAAACAATAAATCAATGACATGGAAAAAATAATAAATCAAGAATTAAGGATAAAGAAAACAAAACAATAATAGAGGAAAGGGGCTAAATAATCATTATAATCGGGTTCGTCAATAGCTTGCATCACTTTATCTGCATAAAAAATTATTATATAAATTATACTCGATTATGTAACAATTTTATAATATATGATAATTAACAAATAAAAATATGTTCATCATCAAATATTTTTTTGAAGAATAAGATAGAAAAATAGCCCCAATACTTATATTAATATAAAAAAGACAACATAAAATAATATAATAAATAATTGTTAAAATTATAAACGTAGAAAAGACTCACATATCATATAGTATAAAGTTTAATTTGAATATTTTCAGCACCTAACCAACTTCAGGCACACATCAGGGCTTCCATAGTATAAGGATGAAGTTGACTATGATGAGGACTCATTATCTGACCATTAGTACTATAAGTAGACTCTAAAGCAATAGCAGATATTGGAATTGTTAAGCGGTCTCATACAATTGCTTACATGAGTAGTTAATCACCTCTATGTGACTTCCACCATATTATATGTCAAATTGCCTATTATCAACTAAGGTCACAATATCTGTCCAATTCCATCTTAGTCTAAGGAGTCCTAGCCCTTTTTTCTTTGATGAATTCTTGAAAAAGGGAAGTCAAACTTTCGTCTGTTATATCAATAATAGATGAACATGAAGTTGATACTAAAATACTACGATCTTGATTTGCCTATTGTTAATTGATAATCATTAAACAAATCATATCAAAATTATTTAACAATATCAATATGTGTTTCAACTCCATACAACTATCAATAAAAAATTAAAGTATCTCCATCTTATATCTCAAGTCTAAGACAAAAATGACTGTTTCAATCCATTAAGCACTCAGTCAATACGGTTGTCGACGTTTCACTTCTATATGATGGACATATAAATAAACATACTGTTTAGAACATGAACAAATATCAATTATAATATAAGCAATAAATGAATGATAATAAACTTAAAAAATATTATTTACCTCAGGAGTCGACTGCATAAAGTTTTGTCATTGTCAATGTAATGTGTTGTCACTACTATATAACCCTTCTTTAGATTGTTGGTTGTTCATACATCTAATGTGTTAATATCAAATTCTTTTGAACTTGGTATATCTTGAAGAATGCCTTTATGGTATTCTGAGTTGGGATTTTGAAGGTTGGTTAAAGTGAGGCAGCAAACCCTGAAGTTTTGGTTATCAACAATAAATAACGATTATTCATTAGTAATGATCATCTTGGCTTGTAAATGCTTTAATTTGCAGTCATAACCCATTTTATTCATTTCACTCTCCCATTTAATTAGGTTAAGGTTAAAAATATTTGACCTCTTAATACCATCGTCCCTTTATTGTAGGACTCCATATGTCTCTTTAAGTGATAGATGATAGAAAGAGCATAACATCTCTCCAAAAAAAAAGGAGTTCGCTTTCTTCCAAGAAGCCTTAGGGTGGAAAGAGAATTTCTTTTAGTTAGTTCTTTCATTGACAAACCTAGAAAAAAAAAGGAAAAACAGAGGGGTCCCCATTGAATAATGATGGATAAAGTTTTATTCGTATAAATGAAAAACGGATTCACTTTTTTGGACATTTTCAAATATTTCAAAAACTCCATTATAGTTTATTTGGAATTTAATCTTGATGAAGTGACTTCAAACATCACTTCTTAAACTCTAAGTACCAATTCCTTCAGCTTAAACTATTTCTTCACTTGGTATATTACCAAGTACTAGCTTAGAACTCTCCATTGTATTGCCTTGTGTTATTGAAGGATTATGCTCATCCATCTGAAACAATTATAAACAAGATAATCATGAAACTAATTCATATGCATACAAAAATAAATACATATATACATATAACAATAAAAGTTAATCACATACACTATATGATATAGAAAAAACACAAACTAGAAATTTAGATAAAGCTAAACAAGCATAATAAGAAGGAAAGGGTGATTTTAAGGGATTATCATGATATGTTGGAAACTATGAATGTTCTTTGGATAAGAGATTACCTAATGAATTATTTAAGGAAATGGTATTAACCAAACATCCTAGCATGATGGATTTTTATAAAAGAAAATGGGTCCGATAAGAAAAAAAATATGTATGCCATAATGGGACACATAACTTATAACATTAATGTAGATAGAGAATAGTACATTATTTTCACTACGTTTTTACCCTTTCTGCCCATTTATTTTAAGTTTAACTACTTTGGTGAATTGTCTTACACCTATTTGAGTTCAATTTTAATCTCTTTTACCTGTTCACGCTAATTTTGGCAAACAGAGGTAGCTAGCTTAAGGAAGGACCTACAGTACTTACAAGCATGTCATAGTTAAAGTGAAAATTTCCCACTGTTGAATCTTTAACATATAGCTATTAGCATAAGAGTATACATAAGTCACATGTTAACTTACTTATTAAAATAAGTCCATTTGCTTGCTTTCCACTTTTTTCAAATTTCTCTCCCAAGGATGCTTCAACTATTCTATACAACTAAATCCATAACTAAACTATATAGCCTATGTTTTATGACTATTGGATAACCTCTTTCTCATGCACATAATAACATACTTTCTAAAAGTGACTCTTACATTCAAATAACTAAAAAGGAATATGCAATGACATGAAACATCTGAATTAACCATATGGTTAGCACTAACTATGAACAGGTTGTTGATTTCATTATAGGTTGTCATGATAGGAATTTATCTACAAAAAAATGCTTGAATAGATTTGCTTAAGCTAGGTGTTCCTCATATATTAATTTTGCATAATAAGTTTAGTGTTTGATTATTGATTTACTTGAGCAAAATTGTAGCTATATGGAAAGATGAAAAGAACAAAATTTGGACTTAAGAAAACCTAAAATATATATCCTAGCACGTATGTTCATATTACTAACTCCCTATAACCATTACTTTCAATCCATTATATGGTTGAACATGAATCTTATAAATGAATACTGAATATGAAGGTTATACTTATTAGTTAGGTAAATTCCAAAATCTATCTATAGATAAATTAAACCTAAGTGATGTCTAGTAGATGAAGAGTTTTTCCAGATTTTCTAACATGCAGTAACACTTGCCTATGCCAGGAAATCCGAAGACCCAAGATCCTTGTGAGATGAAGATAAATCCTTGTTCGGTTTCCTTGTTTCCTTGTTGCAGCCACAGATGCATGAGTAGTGTCGGAAGAGTCCGTCAAATGCCTCGCCTCTACTGGTATCCACACCCACGAGACTGAACAATAAAACTTGGTGTGCTAGCACCCCTTGTAGCCTCTTTTATCACTTAAAAGGGAGGACGAAAAGGGCTAAGTGAGTAGAGAGAAGGAAGAGAGTGATTTCGGTTTTGT
>JAOQMM010000006.1:7337600-7358764 GCA_027563515.1 Erythroxylum platyclados
AATTATATTGGAAGATAGAGAATTTTGGTCTCAATGTCAATTTGTTATCCGAGTTTGTGAGCCTTTGGTGAGGGTGCCTTTAGTTATGGATGGGATAATCAACAGAATTACTTCCTTGATAGTTTGCAAGACACACAGCAATTCCTACAGATACCAGAAGCCTCTTCTTCTAGTTCAGGTACATCTCTGGACAACTTTTTCAAAACTTTTATTGCTAACAATCTTCAATTTCAATAGGGTATGCAACAGCTTCAATAGGGTATACAATAGTTTCAGCATAATGCTCTACAATTCCAGTAGGATGAAAGGCAATTTTGGTCTAGTTTTTTAAATTTGGAGAGCCAACAAAACTTAGATACATATCTGGAAAAATTGATTAATATTATGAATGCTAATACTTTGCAATTTTGGCAGGGTGTACAGCAGCAGTTCCAGCAGGAAATGATGCAATTCCACCGAGATACAATGTCTAAACTCCAGAACTTGGCAAGCCAAATAGGTCAAATGATGGAAACTCTTGACTGTTTAGCCTTACAAAGTGAAGAGGAGCAGCCATATCAAACTGAGGTGTACCCAATAGATGTTAATGGAGAAACCTTATAGAGTGAGAAGGAGCTTGAGAATCTTGAAAAAACTACTCAAGGAATTGCTTGTGTCAAAGAAGTGGAGAAGGAGCTCGAAGTAGAAAAGGAAATATCATTTAACTCAGAGGTAAATGTCGAGTCCCTTATTGTTTATAATACCAATTCTTCTTCTCCTTTATATAGCAGATTGGAGGAATTAAACGAGGAGCAAAAAAGGTGAAGAGATGTTCAAGATATTCCAAGAGTGCTAGGACTCAGCAGAGATTGGAAATCTGAAGAAAAGGAAGACGTTGGAGGTGAATGATCATCAACTAGGCCCTATCCTGAACAACCTCACATGGAGAGAGCACAGACTGTGATACCAGAAGATCATAATTTCATCATGTAAGGGAAGTATGGAGTTGAGCCAACGACACTAAACAAAGCCGCTTCTTGGGAGGCAACCTAAGGGAAGTTAATTTCTTTTCCTTTACATTTTTGCATTTCTTTCTTATATGCATGTGTGTTTGTAATTTTGTTTGTTTTTATTTGTTTTTAAGATTTCAACAAAAAAGAGAGAGAATAAACAAAAAAAACAAACATTTTCTCCTTTTCTATTGCTTGTAGGACTATTTAGTCATGATTAGAAAATGAATTAACTAGAAGAAGCCATGACAACTTTAGCATGTACTTTTACTTTTGTGATTAGTCAATGTGCATTATCTTTAGAAGAGCAGTGACTAGTGGTAGACAAAAACCAGTGAGATTTTGAGCCTTTATACACTGACATATTTATATCAGTCTCATTGTCTTTTGTCTATATGTAACCTTCATGACATGTACACCCTGACTTTTCCTTGAATTTCTATTTGAAACCACATTTTTATCACATGCATTAACATGAAAATGATTAGGCATTCTTGTTTTTCCAAGCTACATTAATCAAATAGCCTACCCATTGATATGAATTTTCCTTTATTAAGCCCCCTTGAGCTTTATTAACCTTTCTTTATGTACTAACCGTATTACATGTTTTTAAACTTAACCAAATGTCCTACCCAAGCCATAAAGCTAGTGGAGCATTTGTTGATTGTTGAGTTTGTGGATATACAAAGTCCTAAATGTGGGGGTATGCATATGAATGGGATGGTTAAAATTGTTAGGATGTTATTTTATGGCTTATCAATGAATCTCCCATGTTGATGTAGCTTCTTTCAATGTTTATATGAAAAAAAAGAAAGAAAAAGGAAAGGAAAAGGAAAGAAAGAAAAAAATATGTTTAGATAAAATTATCAAGGAGGAAATGCAACAAAGTTATTTATGATTAATGTCTCCTCCTAAAGTTGTGTGGAATGAGTGACTTAAGTATTATGCATATGTGGTAGATGTTGCTTTTAAGGGTCACTCCTTATGGTTACAAAGTCTTGTTTATGATTAACTTTTGTGAGTGATTTATGCTTGATGTGGTTCATGTATGAGAGCTTGAATTTGAGCTATGGAACATAGTTTTTGCATTTGTCATAATTGATGGTACCCAGTTTTGAATGAATGTTAGCTTTTGCGCTTAATGTTGCATTGAGTGTTACTTTTGTTTCACTAGCTTTGACGACATTTCTACTACTTTACCCAAATACATCTCACCTTAACCTTTTCCCCTATTACAACCCTAAAAAGTCCTCTAATTCATGATTTTGCATGTGACCCTTAGTGGTGGAGAAATGAAATGATTTGCAAAGTTGTGGAATGTTTTGATTGTGAATGGTATTTGAGTGCACCCATGAATACATCTTATTTAAACACATTTTCCATGTCTACCTCTAGATTGCTCAGTTTCTAAAGATGATGAATGTCGATTGATCATGAGTAAAAGCGTTGAATGTTGAATATTTGTTATGGATTTTGAAAGTTATTTATCTTTGCTTATGACTATATATTCTTAGGAAATATGGAAAACGAGTAAGTGTTTTTAGGTCTGTGATTTTGATTTTGATGATTTGCCTGAGGATGGTGAAAAGCTATATGTGGGGAAAATTGATGTGTTCTTAATTGACTATGCATTTATTTCATAACACTCAGTGATTAATGATATGAAAATGCTTAAGATACTTTAGTTCATAATAGTTTTAGGTACAATTTAGAAGCGAAAGAGCTAAAGTGAGCCGAAAGCACAATATTTAAGTCGTTTTTTGAACATTCACAATCAATTATGTTCATAGAGCAAGAATGAGAAGGATCAGAGCAAGAGGAGACAAGATAAAGCATAAAAATGAAGAATGAGGCATTGGAGAACTCACGGTCATAAAACCAAATTGTCACGGCTGTGAGTATTAACTCACGGCCATGACATGGTTTGCACACCTCTCACGCCCATTCAAAGTGTCTCACGGTTGTGAGACGCTTCTCACACCCATAAGAAGTTTTGCACCACTATGAGACAAATGTCAGCTCACACATTTTAACCCTACTTTTTGGTATAAAAACAACATAATGTGTGACGACAAAAGGGATGAAAGGTTGATGCTTTTGTTTTGGGGAAAACGCTCCAAGGTTTTTGGGAGAAGAATGAAGAGCAAACACCGTCAAAGATCCATGGAGAAGATGGAAGGCTGAGCTTCTCGAAGCTAGTTTGGAGGTGACATCGATGCCGAAGAACCCGGTTAAGCATATCTTTCATTATGTTTGCTATTCTTACTCTCTTTAGGAATTGTTTAGGTTATCCTATGCATATGGATTTGGGTTTCATGTATGAATGATCACATTTCTTGTTATCGTTCGATTCTTTGTGTATAAACCCACTTCTAGAATTTCAATATAATCTGTAATTGTTATATTTGAGATTTATTTATAGTAACTAATGATATCAAACCATTAGGGATACAATCCGTAATTGTTGTATTTTCGATTGGTTTCAAATCATTAGGGATAACCTAACCTAGGTTAAATGACTAAAGCGTATATGATTATTGTCTTGATTAATCAATTTTCTTAATTCGTAATGTGGCTGGCCAATTGAATCTATAGATTATATCCTAGGTTATTTGGTAGTTAGTTTTAATTAACGAGCGTCTCTTAATTAAACATGATCTAAGGGAAGATTGGGGTTAATAGAGCTTATCGTTAACCTACGATTAATAGTTGCTAGGAGAGGTAAAAGAGTGACAAATCAATGAAGTATGTTTAACTAGGTGTAGGCAGAGATTGGACTGATGACTGGGCCCTTACGAATTCATCATTTTCATCATCTTTGAATGTTTTCTTTAATTTGTTTTCTTAGTTTAGTTTCATTTTATTTTTTATTTGAAACCAAACCAAACCAAACCCCTTTAAACCTAAATTCCAATTCTTTTCATAACAAAAGCTAACCGAACACTCTCTGTGGGATCGACCTAGACTCATCACTATTATAATTATAGGTCTAGTTATTTTGAGTAGTGTTTTGACACGCTACGTCAAATCCCTTCTTACTCCATCTAGATTTCCCCCATACGTTAATCACTAAGAAAGTTGGTCTTTTGTTCCAAAAGAAGCCAAGTAAAGCAAAGGACCACACCTGCACTCCTGCCTTAAGAAGTTCCACTAGAGGACTAATAATGCCCACTTTTACAACATTAGGAAAATGCTTGAGAGATACTTTTTGACATGTACAGAATAAATTATTCTTCCAAGTACCTATATGTTGATTATCTGCCACAGTTTCATCTGATTTTTGGAGTTTAAGTCCACAGCTGGTTTTGCATAGATATGGAGATTTAGAGAGCAAATTCGCTCAAGATAAAGCAGGGAAGTCCTCACAAACTGAAGGTAACTCCCCTATTTCTCTCCTTCAAAGCCTTAGGAAGCCCTCCATTAAGGGTGAAAACCCCATTAAAAATTGAAACAGATGAAACCCCTAGACAGTAGCAAACTAGAAGTCGAGATAAAGGAACCATAATAGGAAAGAGCAAAAGGTAGAAAGGTAAATTAGCTAGTTAGAAGTCAGAGGATAAAAGCAAGAGAGAGAAGGTGATCAATCTTTTGATTCCAGATTCATTTGACATATTTTATAAATCACAAACAACAAGAAAATGAAATTGGAGATTTGAGTGAGATATTGTAAGATTGGGGTCTGAAATGAAGATTCTGAGTGTGAATTGGCAAATTTTAATTAAATGAGTATATTGAGATAGGGGTAATTTGGTCTTCTTTGTTAGCTTTTCTTTTTATATAATCATATTATTAGAGTTGATATGTTGAAATAAAATCAGTTACAGGGCTTATTTCATAAAAGATTTAAACTTAAAGGGTTAAATATTCTTAACAGTAAAATTCAAGAATTTAATTGACTCTTTTTCCCCTTAAACTTACAAATTACTTACAACCTTAGATCAAGTTGTGAACAAATTAAGAAAGGGCCTGACAATAGATAACTCTATCATAGGCATCGCCTAAAGTACTAAACGAGAGACCAAAAGAACAAAAATTTAAGGGTTTAGAACCTTACTAGAAGAAATAAGGTCTGGAATGTAATGGTAAGGTGCAAATTGAAGATAACTAATATTATTGACAAATTAAGAGAGACAAGGCTTAAGTAGTTTGGATATATTAAGAGGAGACACCTAGACAATCCAGAGAGAAGATGTGAGAAGATCGTACTCAACCATTGTTAGAGGAAAAAATGGAGGCCTAAGAAGAATTAGGGGAAGGTAATCAAGAATGATATGACAATGTTGGTACTTACCGAAGACATGGCCCGCAATAGAAAACTTTGGCGTACCAGGATTCAGATAAAGGATCCCTCGTAAAGAGATCTTTGTAATTCATCTTGTAGTTAGCCTAAATTTGTAAATAGGTAATACTTACCTCTTAGGGATTTAACTTGATTTAGTAACTATTATTATTATTAGGGTTAATTACTAAAAAAAGCTTAAACTTTTGTTAATTTTTCAATTATAGCCTAAACTTTAAAAAGTAACAATAAAATGCCCCAAGTTTCAATTTGTTTCAATTGTAGCCTGACGTTAATTTTACCGTTATCTTTGTTGACGTAGCACTGCCACGTGTCAATGACCTTAATTAATCAGACAGGTCAACAAATTAATAGGTCTAAAGTTTAATTATTGAAATGGCGATGTTTCATTTTTGAAAAAATTATACAGCCCATCGTTCTCTAAAATATGAATTCCTAATTTCCTCTGAGCCTCACTCTCACACCCTCGTTTGCAATCCTGGTTCCATTTGCTTAAACAAATATTTTTGTGGTTCTTCCCACTTTGAGGAAAAAGTGAGAATTTAAGAAGAAAAAAGCTAAGCTCATACATGGTAAAAATAATTAAAAAAAGCTAAACTTCTGCAATCTTTTCCTTTTACCCGTCGAGGCTATTGGAAATCATAATCAAGAACTACAAAATGTACCTTGAGTTTTCACCGGTAGACAAGGAAACTCTAAAATTAACAGTACCCCTTTTCCTAGGTACAAGTTGTACAAGTACAAGGGAACAAAAAAAGAACCCCCTACCTTATCCATTTATACGTCGTTGATGAAGAACAAAAAATTGGTTTCTGCATAGAGGACAAGTGGAATGAGTTTGGAAACACTGGTCAATGCACTGGACATGGAAGCAATAGCTGCAACTAGGGAGTTTCCTCAGCTTTTCTCCATCTACAGCCTATTGAAGCCAAACAGTGCAGTAAGGGGCGTAATTGTCAATAATTTTTCTAGGTTTTGGTCTGAAGGTGAAAGAGTGAAGGTGATTACTACTGGGCCATAAAAACTTTGTGCATACACGAATAGAGTAGACGATGAAAGTGATAAAGATTGTGTTCTTACAGCTGCAAGTACTGGTGGCTATAGAAATAAGTTACAGATTGCAAACGAGGGTCTGAGAGTGAGAGCGAGTAAGAGGAAATTTAGGGATTTAGGTTTATCAAATGACTGCGTCATTATCTCAAAAATGAAACGACGTCATTTCAGTTCTATAATAAAACGACGTCATTTCAATAATCAAACTTTAGACT
Source organism: Erythroxylum platyclados (assembly GCA_027563515.1). NCBI lineage: Eukaryota > Viridiplantae > Streptophyta > Magnoliopsida > Malpighiales > Erythroxylaceae > Erythroxylum > Erythroxylum platyclados. The sequence goes on from JAOQMM010000006.1 coordinate 7,344,158, forward strand.
TGCTAATTTGCTGATGTGTCTGATTAATTAGGGTTATTGACACGTGGCAGTGCCACGTCAGCAAAGATAATGGTAAAACTAACGTTGGGCTAGAATTGAAACAAATTGAAACTTTGAGCATTTTATTGCTACTTTTTAAAGTTTAGGCTATAATTGAAAAATTAACAAAAGTTTATGTTTTTTTAGTAATTAACCCTTATTATTATTAAATTTAACTTTCAATTATTATTATTATTATTATTATAACTACAATTATTACTACTAATATTACCACTACCACCACTATAATCACTACGATTATTCCTACTACTACTATGTTGGAGAATTTAGAGAAGTAAATAGAGTTTGAAGGAAATTGATAATGTTGATCAACTGATGATTTATTAACTTGGAACAAATGTCTATAAATAGGCAATACATTGAAACTGAATTGTAGAAGAAAACAACGAATTAGCTAAAATGACTCAACCACTTAACATTCACTAGCAGAAAGCTAGGAACTACAACAACTAGAAAATCTGAAAAGATTTATTTGTTACAAAAGAAGTTTGAATGAACTTAACTACTAACAAACTCCCCCTTCATTCAAACTTACTAATTCCTAATTTCAGACAAAATTCCTTATGCTTTGATTGAGGCAAACTTTTATCAAAATATCAACAATCTGCTGCTTAATGTCGCAAATTTCCAATTTAACTTTATTTTTGCTCAACAATTCTCTAATAAAGTGACGTTTAATTTCAATATGCTTCGTCCTACTATGGAATACTGGATTTTTTGCAAGTAACACAGTAGATTTGTTGTCACAAAAGATTTTGGTTGCACAGTTTTGCTCTTAACCAAGATCTTGTAACAACATGCGTAACTAAACTGCCTGACATACTGAGCTTGTTGTAGCCACATACTTAGCCTCTATGGAGGATAATGCCATTGTTGCTTGTTTCTTCGAGTTCCAGAAATTGTTGTTGAATCAAGAATGAAACAGTGCCCAGAAGTGCTTTTCCTATCTTCTAAAGAGCCAGCTCAGTCGTTTATCACTATAGCCTATAAGAGTAAAATCTTCTACTGCACGAAACCACGTGCTATACTCCTTAGTCCCTGCCAAGTAGCGTAGTATCATCTTGGCTGCACCGAGATGATGTTTGGTTGGTTTATGCATGAACCTAGACAGCAAACCAACTGAAAAACTTATGTCGGGCCAAGAATGAGTCACATAGAGAAGTCATCCAATCAAGCTTCTGTATAAGCTTGCTTCAGCCATCGTAGTGACATCGTCGTGACTCAGCTTCTCGTTGATATTTATAGGAGTCATTGTAGCTTTGCTCCCTAACATGTTGAATTTTTCCAATGTATCTTCAACATACTTCCACTGTGACAAAAAAAATTAGCCTCTGTTTGGATGATCTCCAAACCCAGAGAATGGTGTAATTCAACAAGGTCAGTCATGTCAAACATGCTCTTCATAGAACCTTTAAATTTTGAAATAAGCTTTAAGGATGAACCGGTATAAATTATGTCATCTATGTAGAGGCTTACAATAACATAACTATCCGTACCTTGCTTTATCAAGTATAATGTAGGTTCATGCATACTTCTTTCAAATCCACTTCCTTGAAAGAAATAATCTATCTTGCTATACCAAGCCCGAGGAGGTTGCTTCAAACCGTAAAGTGATTTCTTCAATCTTAGCACTTTATTCAGTTTTTCGAGACTTTCAAAACCAGGAGGCTAACTTACATACACCTCTTCTTGTAAATCTCCATTCATAAGCTCTGAGTTCACATCGAACTAATAAACCTTCCATTGTTTTTGAGCTACAAATGCTAAAATCATTCTAACAATTTCAAATTGAGCAACAAGTGCAAATGTCTCATCAAAGTCTACTCCTTGTTGTCGTACGTATCCTTTGACGACCAGTCTTGCTTTATATTTCTGCACATTACCATCAGCCAAGTATTTAGTCTTGTATATCCACTTCAAACTAATGGCCTGCTTTCCTTCTGGTAACTCAACAAGTTCCCATGTATGGCTTTTTTCAATAGCCATTAGTTTTTCCTCCATAACACCTTACCATTCCTTCTTTTCCATTGCTTCCTCCATTGTGATTGGATCCCTAACAAATAGAACCAGTAGTGATGCCTCCTCTCCTTCAATTTCGAATCGGTGTTGAGGAATTTTGCCACACTCACTTCTGCGTGGCTAAGCTAACTTCATTGGAAGGAGACCCCTCGAATGAAAAGGTCAAGCTTGACGATGGATTTGTTCCTGCTGGTGTCGAGTTTTGAGAACTAGCAGGTGTAGAGACTGCAGCATCTCTTATCTTCCCATCTTCGTCTTCTAACTCAAAGTGAGGACTTGTTTGCTTTGTCGTTTCCTCCCATTTATAGCTACCTTGCTCATCAAATATTACATTTCTGATTATTGAGATTTTTTCGCTTAAAGGATCATATAACATATAAGCCTTCGATTGATTACAATAACTAATAAAGATATACTTCTGAGACTTTTCTTGAAACTTATGTTTTCCAGTTGTATGTCAAATATAACCAAAAATACATAAGTGACTCACCGAGGGCTTGTTTCCATACCATGCTTTGTAAGGTGTCTGATTCCACACAGCTTTTGTAGGTGATATGTTGAGTAAGTAAACTATTATAGCTATTGCTCTACCCAAAATGAATATGACAAACCCTTTTGTTTCATCATAGACCGAGCCATCTCCACCACTGTTCGATTCTTTTGCTTTACCACACCATTTTGCTCAAGTGTGTAAGGTGTTGTTAACTCTTTTTTAATCCTTTGTTCTTCACATAAATTAACAAATTCTATTGAACAGAACTTTCCTCCTCTATCTGGTCAAAGAGTTTAATTTTTTTCCACTTTGATTTTCTACCAAAGCCTTGAATTTCTTAAAAAAATTCAAATGTTTAAGACTTGAGATGCAAAAAATAGATCCAACTCTTCCTACTAAAATCATCAGTAAATAACAGGAAGTACTTGCTTCCTACAAGGGACTCAGTTTTCATCGGTCCACATAAGCCTGCATTAATTAATTCCAATACTTGAGTAGCACGCCTTGACTTACCTATAGGAAATGACTTCTTGGTTTGTTTGCTGAGTATACAACCTTCACAAATCTTTTCCAATGATGCAATGTTAGGCAAATTGATAACCATCTCCTTGGTTTTTAGAAGTTGCAAGCCTTTCATATTAAGTTGACCGTACCTCATATGCCAAAGTTCACTATCCTTCATCTCTTTATTTACCAAGGTCATCTCTACACAAGTGAAGTCAAGGGGGAACATTTTGTTTGCAGAAATGTAAGCACACGCAAGATTCTCATTCCTAGGTTTTTTTTAGCAAGCATTTGTCATTGTCAAATAGAACATAATAATCGACAGCAATCAACTGTCCTACACTTAAAAGAGTGTGTGTCAATGAAGGTGCAAAGTGGACATCTTTAATGACTTTCTTTTGGTTACCTACAATAACCATGACTATACCTTGACCTTCGATCTGGATCTGTTTATCGTCACCAAGTCGAACCTGTGACTTCATTGATTTGTCCAGGTCTGTAAACTTGGATTTGTCACTTGTCATATGGTAAGAACAACCACTATCAATATACCAAACTTCATCTGTAGCTTCCACGGTCTTTGCACAAACCATAAATAAGTAGTCATCTTGTTCTTCTTCTTCCTTAACATACTTGGCTTCTTCTGGTTTGGATTAACAGGTGTTGTCTGTGTGTCTAAACTGTTTGTAATAAGAGCATTGCACTGAGTTAAATTGACCTCGACCTCTTCCACGAAAGCCACCTCTGCCTCTTCCTGTAGATCGTTGATTTGGTGATTCTGCCTCACCTTTGATTTGGAATGCTTTCTCCTCCTCCTTTGTGATAAACTTATTGATTCTTGCTTCATGGGTTTGCAAAGACCCCATTAATTCATCAAAAGAAAAGGAAGACAGATCTTTTGACTCTTCAATAACTGCCACTACATGATCAAATTTAGGAGCAAAACTCCTTAAAACCTTAGCAACAACAGTTTCGTCTGAAATCTTTTCTCCATATGAACGCATTTGACTTACTATAGAAGACACTCTAGCTAAATATTCTTGAATTGATTCATTATTCTTCATGTTAGAAATTTCAAAATCTCGTCTAAGAGATTGTAATTTAACAGTGATTACCTTGATAAAACCTTGAAATTCAGTTTTTAAAATTCCCTATGCCTGTTTGGCTGAGGTAGCTGCTGCAATTCTTGAAAAAATGGCTTCATCCACTACTTGTTGAATAAAAAACAACGCCTTTGCATCCTTCTTCTGTTCTCTCTGTTGCGAGTTTCATCATCACTGGTTTCTGCAACCCGTTCTCCACAAAGTCCCACAGATCTTAGGACTTAAACAAGGTTCTGATCTTTATGAGCCAGGTTGAGAGACATTGATGTCACTTGTTCCCATTGAAGGAAAAGAAAAGAACTCCTAGTTTAGATCCAACCTAGCTGTGATACCAGATTTGTTGGAGAATTTAGGGAAGTAACAAAGAGTTTGAAGGAAATTGATACTGCTGATCAACTAATGATTTATTAACTTGGAGAAGATGCCTATAAATAGGCAATACATTGAAACTGACTTGTAGAAGAAAACAATGAACTAGCTAAAATGATTCAACCATTTAATGTTCACTAGTAGAAAGCTAGGAACTAGAAAATTTGAAAAGATTTATTTGTTACAAAAGAAGTTTGAATGAACAAAACTACTAACATACTACTACTATTACTACACTATTATTATTTTTAGGGTTAATTACCAAAAAAAGCCCAATCTTTTCTCAATTTTTCAATTATAGTCCAAATTTTAAAAAGTAGCAATAAAATGTCCAAACTTTCAATTTTTTTTAATTCTAGCCCAAACTTAAAAAAGCTGCAATAAAATGCACTTTTATTTTTCTTCAATTCTAGTCCGATGTTATCTGTTGTTCTCCTAATGCCCTTAGCCCTTTATTTTCTATTTGTTCTTCTGACGCCCCAAACTACTCTTGCATTACCGCGTACTGCACTAGTAAACTCTTAGTTTTTAGTTCGTTCTCTTGATGCCCTTAGTGTGAGGGTATCAGAGTTGTGTAATATGAAAATCAAAGGATGAGGGCGTCGAGAGAACAAACTAAAAACTAAGAGAAAAACTGAAATCAAAGTGTAAGGTCGTTGGGGCTGTGTAATCTGATTTAGGTCATTTTTAAACAACGAAGTCGTTTTAATTATGTGATTAAACAACATCGTTTCATTAATCTTCATTTGTTGTGTTAATTTTAGCTGATATGTATTAATAATTAAGGTTTCTGAAATACGTGGTAAGCCATGTCAGCAAACTTAACAGAAACACTAACGTTAGGCTAAAATTGAAAAAATTGAAAGTTTGAGTATTTTATTACTACATTTGAAGTTCAGGCTAGAATTGAAAAAAAAATTCAAAGTTTGGACATTTTATTGCTACTTTTTAAAGTTCGGGCTATAATTGAAAAATTGACGAAAGTTTGTGCTTTTTTTGGTAATTAACCCTTATTTTTATTTTATTATTATTATTACTACTACTAATATTCGCATTATTATTATTATTATATTTATTTTATTTACTCTTTGTCTTTCTCTCTCTCCCCCCTCTCTCTCTTGCTTTCTCTCTTTCTATGTGAGTCATTTGGAAATAGATTTTCTACTAGTTAGGGATAAGCCTGCGTACTACTGGAAATCTTCAGACCCTGCATGTTAGCCGGATTCATACTAAGTATTATTGTTGTTGCTGTTTTCAAATTCAGTAAAAAAAACCCACTTGCTTAAGTTTTTGATTTTTGGTTTTAAGTTTTGGTTTTTGTTTCTTCCAATTTTCAAAAATTATGAAAATTATAAAAAGTATTTTTTTTCATAATCTGATTTACTATCGATTAAAAATTTATTTAATTAAAAATAATTTAAGTTTAAGTTTTAGCTAATATAGTTAATATTAGTGATAAAAATATAATTACATTTACACAGACTACTTGGTTTCCCTTATATTTTTCTATTATAGTTTTTAATTTTCTTTTTTAACATATTTTTGTATTTATTTGAGAAAAATAAAAACTTAAAATAGGAAAAAATCTGTAAACTCTATATGTGTATAAAACAAAACCTTGACGGGCGGGAAACCTTAACCCAGACTCATATGGATATTTTAATCGGCCTGTCTAAATTTTCTTACTTAACGCCCAAATCCACCTTTTCTCATAAAAGGCGGGAACGAAACTCCTCTTTTTCTCCGACGCTCCTTACACTCGCCTCAATTGCCCCAATTAATATCTCCTAAACCCTAATTTCCTCAATTTCATGGACAGATCGGCCGAGAGAGCAGACCCTTTGGCCGTAGCCGGTGGCACTGGGGACATCCGACAACCGGAGCAGAAACGTGTTCACCGGAGGCTTGTGCAGTCGACTCTGTTCCCTCATAAATCTCCGGTGATCCCCAATTGCGACGCGAAGGTGGAGAGAGAGAGTAATGTTGAGGAGTGTGGTCAAGAGGAGGAATGTTGTGAAAGTCAAGGCAAGAGAAAAAGAGCTCGAAAAGGCAAAACTACTACTCCGCCGAGTAAATCTCTTGCAAAGGTTACATTGCTTTAATTTGGGTTGATATAATTGCAATCGTACGTGGATTTACTTGTGAAATTATGATTTTGGTTCATTAATTTGATTGATTAAGCAGACTAAAAAGAAGTCGTCTACACCTAGAAAGGATGCGTCTCCTCTTACTAAGAATGCGACAAATAACGGCGAAGTTGCTGCTAATTCGAAAGAGAATGAGAACGCATCACCACCACCAATCCCTAACTTGATGTTAGAGGCAAAATTTGCGGAAGAGGTTAGTGAAATTCTCGTGGGTTTTGTTTTCTCTTCCTGTTAGTGAAATTCTGGTGGGTTGTGTTTTCTCTTCCTGTCTGGTATGAGCACTTATGTTGCCTTCTTTTATTGTTTTGTCAGGAAATTTCACGGATATTTACTGGAGAGAGAGTGCACCCTTTGTTCTTGTCACGGAAACTGAGCAAGAAATGTCAGGAGATGAATGAAGCTGAGAGTAATTCTTTCTCAGTTCGGAAGAAAAATGAAGGCGCTGCAATTGGCCCCATTCATGTATTTGAAAAGGATGAGGTATCCTTATTGTTTGGATCTGTTCAACTAAACAAGTTAAAGAATGGCATAACCTGTGACTTTGTAACTATATGAAAAGGGAAACAACCAAGCTCTTCCTTTTTGAGTCCTAAAAGATCTTATTGCTGGTTGATGCTGCTATTTTGTTAGTTTGCCTGTATAAGCGACACTATTAACTTGGTTAATTAGTGACACTAATGGTGGAACATAGTGGTACTTGTGAGTTTTTTGTTTTGTGAGCTTGGTTTCTGGATCATTGGCTTGTAATTATTTCCCTCTCTCTAATCTCATTTTTAACTTAAAAAAAAAAGGACTGTATGGAAAAGGAACGCTTTCTGGAAAACTAACATGTTTGGCTAAGTTAAAAGTAGCAAGCATACACTATTAATGAGCAAGTATAGTTCTAGGAAGTTTAAAAGATAATGGGAATAAGAACACTGTTTTTCCCATAGTTCTACATTAGCACATAAAAGAAATTTTGGTCAACTATGGTTAATTAATTTGATTAAAGTTAAATGCCTGAAATTTGTTTGGTGCTTAGTGAATCAAAGTTGGAGTTCTATTATGTAGGATGATGACCTGTCTCTTGATTGGAGAAACTGGAATTTTCGTGAGCAATCCTTCATTGGTAGCCATTGTACGATAGAAGGTCTGCTCTCATTTATATGTAAAGAATCTTCTTAGTTGGCAATGATTTCCTTGTTCATCTCATTTGCTTGACACATTATTCCTTGAAGATCAAGCGCAGTGTATATCTCAACAAGAAACACTAGGAACAATCTCTGCCACATCTTCTGATGTGGAATTATCCAGTTGCAACTTTTTGAAGAGCAAAGATATGGTATGCATATCAACACAACTTTTTTATTGTTTACCCATTTGTTTCTTTTCAACAGTGTCAATCATTTAATTCCCATGCTTCATTTGAAAACAGTTGATTAATGGTTGAATAATTTTTATTCTACTAATCATAAGACCATTATGTACAGTTTTGTTACGGTGATAAAAAAGGAAATACTCTACAAGAAAGATTAAGCTATTACAAAGTACTTTTGTATCTATATAAATGTAGCTAACTTTCCTTGATGTATGCTAGTTGATTTACTTTAGATATGCCAGCTGACTTTTTTGAATATACATCAACTCTCCCCCTCAAGTTGATGTATACATATCACATGTGCTCAACTTGGATAGTGATGGATAAAATAGCTGCTAGTAATCACATGACTCATTATGTTAGTCAATTGATCTACTCTCTTTATATAAGGAATTTGGGTTATCCTTGATGTATTTTCTGTCCAGTTCAATATGCTTTGTTTGATTGTGTTATACTAGATTATTAACAATCTCAACAGTTGTTTCATCACAAAAAATACCATAGGTTCCTTTAGACCAAACCCAAGTTCACTTATGAGATTGCTTAGCCATGTAAGGTTTGTGATTGCGTGATGACAAGCATAATATTTAGGCTTCTTCACTTGTCAATAATACCAAATTATGTTTCTTACTCCTCATGTCACTGAATTACCTCTAATAAATGACACGTACCTTGAAATATACTTTCTATCTAATTTAGAGTTAGAATTAGCAAAGTAAGAATTTGTATAACCCACATCTAGATTTCCATTTTTAGAGAAAATAATACCTTTACTTGGAAGATTTTAGATAATTAAATTATGATTTACTACATTCAACTGTTGATCATTGGGTTTCTACATAAGGTGACTCATAACATCAATTGCGTATGATAAATGAAGTCTAGTAACTCTCCCACTAATATTTGATATCTCTCTTTAATCCTTGAAACTGATTTGCATAGATAGATAGACCACATTTTGCTTCAATAAGAGTATCTACATGTTCATAAGCCAAGTTAGCCGTTTTAGCTCAACTTGTCAAACCATGTTCTTGATGATTGTTTCAAATTATATAGTGATTTTTTAGCTTGCATATCTTTCATCCTTGTGGTGTAAACACCCTCGAGGGGGAATACATATCCACTTCTCTATCAATAACTATGAAGAAAGGCATTCTTTTCATCAAATTGTCTTAGTGGCTAGCCTAACTTGGCAGTTAAAGACAATATAACTTGAATAATATTCATCTTTAGGTGCACATGTCTTTTGATAATCTATCTCAAGTTAAAATCTAAACTTTGGCAACCAATCTAGCCTTGTACTTTTCAATTGTCTCATTTCACTTATGCTTCATTGTAAACACTAACTTGCATCTTGATACATATGGAACTATGCCCATGGATCAAAGCATAACAAAAAGTCCATTAAGCCAAGAATCTCCAAGCATTATACAAGATTGAGACAAGCGTCACAATCTCACAAGTCTTTAGAAAAGCATTCACTATTTTTAAGAATTGAGTCACTTTTATCTATTCACTTTTCTCACTAAAATATCACTTCTCTCTCTAGCTCTCATTGACTTGATTGTTGAAGACCAAATGTCGAAAAACATTCTAACACTTGGTTTTGCAGCTCTATGAGAAGAGCACCTGAAGTCTAATAATAGAACTTTGAGCATAGATCTAGGTTTGGAGAATTTAGGTACTCGAAAAATCATACTTATCACATCCCACTTTCATCTTTCCCTTAGGTAACTCAACCATCTCCCAAGTAAAGTTCTTCTAGAGGACCACCATTTCTTCTACCATAGTAGCTATCCACTTAGGATCTTCAAGGGCTTCTTGAAAATGACTAGGAATAGATACAAAAGACAATTGAATTGCAAATGTTAGGTTAAATTTAGGCAAATGATGATAAAAAGTAAAACTTGAAATAGGATAAATAACATTAGAAGATAATTAGGAGAAACCCAACTTATAAATTCCTTCAACATGAGGAATATCCTTACCTTGAACACCAAATTGAGAATTTGTGGTAAAATTTTCTATAGCATTGTTGGGTGCAACAAGATGGAATAAAATTGAGGTTCCAAGGATATGGACCTCAAAGTTAATCTTGGAAGAGTCATTTGATGACATGGTAGTATCATTAAGAGGGGCACTAGAATTAGAATTAGGAGCAATTCTATTCTTATGTACCTTTTTTGAATAACTTGGCTAGTTTTTAATTGTTTCTTTCATCATGTTTGGATTCATAGATTTTCCATTTTACATCTCCATAAAAAAACGACTTACCTGCACAAAACTAAACATCCATGGATACATAATATTTACTTTTAAGATGATGAAAACATGTATAGTTGTTTTTCTAAGAGACTAATTTACAAACTCACGATCATTGTTAGAACAAAAAGTTTGAAACTGTGTTTGAAACTATGATTGTTATTCTTTAAAACTTATATTCCTTGTGTAACATCACTATTAGATCTCTTCAAACATGCTCAACTCACTCTAGTATAGTCATCAATAAAGACAAACATTTATGGCTTGAAGTTGGAGTAGAAATAAGACCTCATACATAAATATGAATATATGGAAAATAAGTGAACTTTTATCAAAATTGAATTTGAAAGGACACGATAGCTTTTAGCATAAATGCATTGTTCCTATCTTTAAGTTAGAATTACAATATTTGAAACAACTTACAAAATAGGAAAAGATGGACGTTCTGAACAACAGTGCCATAGATGGATCTTTTTCTTGTACAACATTTCTTTGCTTGAAAGCCATAAAAAAGTATAGATTTCAACTCCCCACCCCCTCAAAGTAGTAAAGACTCTGTATCTCTTTCCAATGCCAATTGTCATCTTTGTCAAATTGTCCTAAAATACACAATGATTGAATATAAAGTTAGAAAATAGTTAATTTTTTTGGTAATCTTACTAATAAATAAAAGGTTATTGGAGAGGTTAGGTGCAAGTAAGACAGATGCCATCGGGGGTGTATGAGAGAGAGACATGCCTTACTCTTGTAATGAGCATAGATATACCATTAATGACTTGAGCAAACTTGTGAAGACATTAAAGTATTACAGATAGAAGGACCGCTAGTCATAAGATTAGTTGATTGTGAATTGGTAAGTGCTAGAACTTGAAGAAATAAAGTCAACCTTGAATCACTTCTTTGAGTAGACACTTGAGTTACAAGAGAAGCAGAAGAAGGATGAGTATTGATGTAGCCTAATTACATTCCTTTTTTTTAACTTTTCTCTCAACTTGCATATCACCATGCTTCTTCCAGGAAACTTCAATTGTACTTTTGGTACTATTGCAGTGAGTACAAATATGAGTTGAAGCCTTAGAATTGTCCTTTTGGATAGCCAGAGTTGAAGACTTGGAAAGCCCTTTTGTTGACATGGTGACTTGTCTTTGTACTTATTGGAGGACTAGTGAATAAGCTTCTTTCAAACTTGGTAAAGGAGAGGTCGCTAGAATACAACTACTAACGTGGTCTAAATTGTGATAAAGTTTTGCAAAAAAAATTATAGATTCGATCTTTAGTAATATGCTTCCTTGTTTCTCAATATTAGTGGGGCATGTCAGATCATTAGGCCTTTGATAGTCAAGCTTTATAAAGATTGAATTCAACTCATTATATTATTTTGTTATTGCCTTGACGCAATTGAAAGGACTTCTCGGTAGGATAGACATGTATTTTATTTCTATTACTATGAAATTCATAATTCATAAATGAAGTAGTTAATAAATGAATAGTTAATGGTGGGTTACCATTAGCCTTTTTTCTTCATTAATTCATGAGCTTGAGCAGAATGAGAAGCATCAATATAACTCCTTTTAATTGAATCTTGAACCTCTTTAGTTGTATCAAACTGCACAAAGTGTGAAATTGGATTATTGGTCATGGAATTAGTGGGCCATAATTTGACAATGACATTTTTTGCCTCTCATTCATCATAGCCTGGATTATCCTCTTTAACTGTAGTCTTTCTACTTGTTAAATAACCCTTTTTTCCTCCTACCAATGATATGCATCTTTGTAACTTTAGACTAAATGTAATAGTCAATACCATCCAACTTTATGTGGATTGTAGAATAGGCTTTATGAATGGTTTCAATGAAGAGTCTCTTGTTGGCTGGAAATTCAATGTTAATTTTGTTAGACATGATTGCTATTAGGTGATGGCTAGAACCTAGGATTTTCTAACGGTGGCTATAAGTAGGGTTTTAGCCTAAAAGAATATCTTTTTTTTTTCTCCCTTTGGTACCAAATTGATAAATGGTTGAATAAATTGTACTATACTGATCATAAGACATTTAACCACAAGATGGGCACAATGATAAACAAGAAAATATTATAGAAATGCTAAGAGTAAGTTATTAAATATTTCATGTGTAGATATTGCTGATTTTCCTTAATATATGTGGACTCATTTGCCTTGAGATGTGTCAGCTGACTTCCTTTAATATATGTCAACTAAAAGAATTTGCTTTTTCTCTTCATTTGGATTGTTATAGAACTATGCTACATTGATTCTTAATCTAATAACTATAACATAAAGCCAATATTGACAGGAATTTGAGGATAAAGCTTGTCGTGTTTTTGGCCATGCAAGAGAATCAGATTTTGGGCAGCAAAGCAATTTCACTCATGAAAGGTAGGAGTTCTATACAAGGTTTGTGGTTTTTGTGATGACTATTTGTTTAAGTTGTAGCAGATGCATCCAATTATGTGGAAAAAGAGTTATTTCATGAAAAGAGTCATTTTAGGCATAACGATTCTAATTAACTTTCATAGTTGTGGAAAATAAGGGTCAAAGTGTGTATTTTTGATATATTTTGCAAGTTATACAACCTTGTTTATGTACATAGGGTATCCAAAGTTAAAAAAAAGGGGAAAAGTTGACCTAAATCCCTTAATCACAGCCCTCTAACAAATCCTACAATTAAAACTCTTAATTAAAGGAATAATAGAGGATTGGTGTGCATATTAACAACACTTGCCAACACTCTCCCTCAAGTAGGTGAATAGATATTATCCATTTCATCTTGGTAACAATAGATTGAATCATAGGGTTGCTCAAGCACTTAATAAGTATGTTTGAAAGTTGGGAGTTAGTGGGCATATAAAGTGTACAAATCAAACCACCATCCAGCTTTTCTTTAATAAAGTGTTTATCCTTCTTGATGTGTTTTGTCTAAGCATGTTGTACTGGATTGTGTGCAATACTTATGGTAGATTTATTATCACAGTAAAGTCTTATAGGACTATTCCACTTAATCTTCATATGTTCTAATATAATCTTCAACTATAGTAGCTCAAAATTGCTTACAATATTGTTTGAAATTTTGATTCAGCACTTGACCTAGCCATCACATTTTGTTTTTGCTTCTCCATATAGCTAAATTTATATGAACGAAAGTACAATACCCAAAGGTCAATCTTCTACCAACCATTGACTTATAGTAATTAGCACCGGTGTATGCTACAAGTATAAGTCCATCACTCCTTTTGAACAAAATGCCTTCTCTTGGAGTCCTTTTAAGACAACACCCTGTAAGCTGCATGCAAATGAACTTCTTTAGGGTTGTGCATGAGTTGACTGATTACACTCGCGATATAGGCAATGTTAGGCCTACTATGACATAATAAGTCTCCCAACTAGTCTATGATACATTTCCTTGTTAATTTGTGACTGGATCAATCGATGTACTTATTGGCTCGCATGTTGACTTTGTGCTATCCTTTAAAATGCAAGAGTGGATATAATTGGTGTTTAGTACATTCCCTAGTTTCTTTTCTAATAGTAATAGGAAAATTAACATAAAAAATAGGCTGAGTTTGAATTGGAGGGTTAGAGTTGTTACCTCATTTCTGGAGTTCAAGTTTGAGGCTTGGACTTGCATTGGTTCAAGCATTAGATTATTCTTCCTTGGGTACACTTTAGAGAACTGCGGATGATCAATGGTTCAATCACCTCTGGTTATTGGTTTGGTTTGTGAAGTTTGGTCTTGAGGAGAAATTCGGTTTTTGTTTAGTTCAGAGTGGTCTTGAGGAGATTTATTTTGGTTTTGAGAAGATATAGACTCTCCATACAAGTGGCAATCATAGTGAGCAACTAGGGACAACAAGTAACTTATTGTGTTCATCTTAGCAGGAAGAGCAAAAGTTTATTGATAATTTGTTCCATAAGTTTGAGTATATCCCTTAGCTATTAGTCTTGCTTTATACTAAAACATCCAATCCTACTAGCCTTTTCCCTTCTGATAAGTCCACTACTTCCCAAGTTTGGTTTTTACAAGACCTGCATTTAACATTCATAGCATTTTTTCATTCTTCGTAGGATAATGCCTCAGATAATATGGTAGGAATGGATGTAGTGCTTAAGCTCATAAAGATGCTCATATGAGAAGCTCAACATTTTTCAAAAGACATAAAATGCAAGAGTGGATATAATTGGTGTTTAGTACATCACCTAGTTTCTTTTCTAATAGTAATAGGAAAATTAATATAAAAAATAGGTTAAGTTTGAATTGGAGGGTTAGAAATTGTTACCTC
>JAOQMM010000006.1:7363804-7384786 GCA_027563515.1 Erythroxylum platyclados
CCAATTTAGGGTTCCACGCATCACCCCATACCTACTGTCCTCTCTTGCAATGATAGAAATGTCCTCATTCAAAGAGGTAACTCTTTTTTGCCTTAAATATGAACCTTAACCTAATCAAATGCAAAGTTAAGGCCAATTAAAAAATCACACACTCAGTCTTTCTTGATAAAATTTTTCAGTGTTGCATTGTCAGCACTCTTCATCTCTATGCAAGGACAATGATCCAACTCCTGCCATAAATCCTTTAGAAGATTAGTGTACTCTGTGAAAGATCAATTTCCTTACTTGGTGGTGGTTGTCTTAATCTTCAAATCGTAGATTTGAGCAGCATCTCTAATTTTGGAGTACATTTGTCAGATTGACTCCCAAACATTCTTTGCGGTGGAGAAGAACATACACGTATCACTAATTTCAGGTAACATAGAGTTCCATAACCATGCAATAATCATCGAGTCCTCTTCATCCCAAGCATCAAAATTGGTCCTCTTTTTGAGCCTGTTCTTGAAAGGTGGCTGATTTTTCCTTTTCCCTTTAGGAACGTGCGCATTAGTTGGGACAATTTCAAATAATTTTTTCCATCCAAATTGTATGCTGCCTGGATATGCTGTGATTCCCTGGCTGATTGGTGGTCTTTTCATCATGCTGGATTATGGTTGAATGAGAAGTCTCCTTTGTTTCTGACATGGTGATTGAGGCTTGGTAAAAAAAGTTTGGTAATTAGGCAAAGTGCAAAGCAAAAAAATGGCAATGAAGACCTTAGAAAGAAGTTGGCAATTAAGGCCAAGCTATGATTTTTCCAAGGATTGAGCTTAAAGCTTTGATACCATGTGGAAAATAAGGATAGAAGTGTGTTTTTTTAAATATATTCTGAAAGCTTTACATCCTTGTTTATATAAAAGTTGACTCAAATCCCTTAATCACAGTCCTCAAACAAATCCTACAATTACAACCCTTAATTAAAGGAATAAAAGAGGGCTGATGTGCATATTTACAACACTTTTCAACAATAATTGAGTTTGAGTGGCAGGATAGTGAATTTTTTGTCTTTGGTGTGCTTTTTACACTGAACAATTAATTAGCCTTCAGAGAATTTCGGAATGCTGGTTACTGTTCCTTTATTTTTCTTAGAGGTTTCCAGTTACAGTTGCTTCAAAATTTCTCTTGGATAATGACCACGCATGTGGTAGTGATGTATTGCGACATTATTTTGCCAAAAAGATGTAAATGCAGCGTTATCATTTTATGCAAATATGAAGTCTGTTATGTTTGATCTTTTCCTGCAATTAGGGATGCCTCCTTGTGTGTGCGCGTATAAATTTGCAGAGAAAGAAGTCAGTGCACATGTATGCATCTTTTATGACATTTCTGAAGTAAGATGGTTTAAACATAAATTTACTTAACATTCATTTTGTCTTATTGTTGGACTTGTAGGATCATCTTAGGTAACCTTGCTTGTGCTGATCAACTAGAGGATAGATTATGGACTGATAAGTATCAACCTCAAAAGGCCACGGAGGTGAGATCATTGTTATAAACTTCTGAAATTAAGTTTAGCCATTGCTGTCTGAATGATTCTTTACTTTGTGAATTCTGTCTCTCAATTTTCTTGAGCAGGTATGTGGTAATGGAGAATCAATTAAGATTTTGAGTGAGTGGCTCCGATCTTGGCATCAAAAAGGAACTCAAAGCAGCAGAGCTTCCCCTGGTGGTGATAAATGCAGTATGCAAGATGACCATGATGATGACGATGACGATGATGTTGATTGCTATCATTTCCAGAGTGACTCAGATTCAGAAAATATCCATGCAAAAGATGTCCTTAAGAATGTTCTCCTTATTACCGGACCAGTTGGGGTAGTGAACAATATATACTATTTGTCATGCTATTTGTTTTCTAATTATATCTTCAGCCTTCTAATTTCACTATCGTTGATGTGCTAGTTGACCTTGGCATGTTTCACTGTGTTTTATCAAAACTTCAGATATTTGGTATGATGCCTATGGTTCTATGATTACAACTGAAATCTCATATACCTCTTTGCATATAGTAAGTTACATTTCTTAAATTTGAAGGAGTGCAATATGAAAACTTACCATGCTATTTGGACCATCTCTTTCCTTTAAATAAGGTAAAAGGAGCATTTAATTGAAATCAATGCGGCATCATGGAACATTAGTGTGATACTGCCTTATCATTTATAATTTTTGTTTTTAATTCATTTGGCATTGTAAAAATATCAAGTGATACTGCCCTAAGCAAAGTTAAGCCTTTCTCCATCTGCAAATTGTCTGAGGAAGTATTGTTTTCATATCATAGATGCTGAAGGCTGTGAAGTATTTTATTCAGGTCTTTATGACCTTAAATTGTACCCTACACTTTCAAATTCTGTATTTGTTCTCTTGAAAGAAAATTGATCAAAATAAGGAGTGATATTTGGATCAAGAAGTATTATTTTAGTTTCTGGCAGCTTGTAGTGCCCCATCTCTTGTTATCTTTACTTGATGAATGGTTTTCAATCTGCGACATGTTTTGGACCACTGTAGCAACTACTCTCTTGTTCCAAATATATCCTGGTTTCTCCCAGTTTCTCAAATTTGTGGTATTCCTACTACAGAGTGGGAAGTCTGCAGCAGTTTATGCTTGTGCAAAGGAACAACAGTTCAAAGTTTTGGAGGTGCTTTACTTACTAACCTGTTGTTGTGCTTTCTTTATAGCCTTCCTTTGGATTATTTTTGCAATCTAGAGTGCAAGACACTAGAGTTGCAAGTTAATAGAAATTGTTTATTTTAGTGGCCACACTGAACTGTGGAGTTTCTTCTCTATCCTTCATTCTTTTTATTGGCCTTGCACTAGATATTTTGTAATTGTGGATCAGTTAATGGATGTTAGTTGATTGCACTGGTTTGGTTGAATTGGTCAATATAGTTTAGACTTTCAAGTGAATAATCAAAGATTACATCCTCTTAATTACTCAGGCCAATGCATCAGAGTCTCGAAATGGAGCTTTTGTGAAGCAAAAACTTGGCGAGGCAGTTGATTCACATTCCTTTCAATGGTTTGCAAGTTATATTCAGCAATTGAGGCTTTAAAACTAGCTTGGGTATGAAAAGTTGTTCACTTCTCAGTCTAACATTTATGTATTTCAGGTCACAGGAAAATCAGGTGAAATCTCTTAAAGAAGAGGGTATCAAATGCCCAATATTATTCCCTAAGGGGGGAGTAATAAAATATGATGATGAGGAATTTGAAGTAATGCCTATAACAAATGAAGATAAGTCACATGGCAGGCATGCAACACATGGGACAGTTGTAAGTAAGGATATTTCTGTCACTCATTGCTTTCGTCGTTGTAAAACCCTGATTCTTTTTGAGGACGTGGACATCATTTTTCCTCAAGATCGTGGTTTTATTGGTGCAATCCAACAAATTGCTGAAAAAGCAAAGGGACCTGTGATACTGACTAGCAATAGTAAGAGATTTTATGGCCTAAATCATTGTTGCTTCATATTTTTGTGTATTTTATGATGTATTCTTTATCTGCTACTCATGACCACTTTGATTGCTGCCAGGTGATAATCCTTTGCTTCCTGATAGTTTTGATAGGTTGGAAGTGTGTTTTTCCAGGCCATCGAATGAAGAGCTTCTTCAACATGTTAACACAGTAAGTGCATCTATTTCACCCTGCTTCTTTCTCAACTCACTGGAAGCACTATATATTGTATTTATTCTTCTATGTAGATTTGTTCTGCAGAAAAGGTCAGTATTCCACCTGATCTGGTAGCGAAAGTTATTGAATGCTGTCAGCAGGATATCCGGAAATCTATTATGCTTCTTCAATTCTGGTGCCAGGGTAAACATTTGATTAAAGGTTAAGACAGCAATACCCACACATGTTTATTGTGATTCATAGTATTGATATTTATTTTTATAACTAGTTATGGGAATCTAAGATTGAGATTAGCTGGTCAAACATTAACATCTGTTAAGAGATTCATTTGTAGACTCCTCAACCACACCCACCCCCTGAATTTTGCTATGAAAATACTGTCGGGCAAGTTCCAACTAGTTTGCTACTTCGCTAATAACTGGACCTATAATTGCTTTATGTTGATTGGAATTTCTGCTCATTTCCCTCTGAAATGAAATATTATATGCGAAGGAAGATTAAAGAGTACAAAGAGTACAAAGAGATGGTGCTTTTATTATATGTTAGGGAAGATTAAAGAGTACAAAGAGATGGTGCTTTTAGCACCTAAATGCTAACACAAGTTATTTTTGGCAAAGAAGTTTGTATGGATTGTATTACGAAATTTGGCAGCAGGGAAATATGATAATTTAACATCAAAATACTAGCTTCACATTCAGGGAAACATTTAAAAATATCACATCTATCTACATAGCATTTATGAGTCCTTTTTGTTTCCTTTGTTCTCCTTTTTTGGTATATCAGAAATTGTAAACATACACAAAAAAGTCCTTATTTCATGTACCTAATTTTGGTATATGAGGTGTTTCTACTTCCTAATCACTAGTCCAAATCCTGTTGGTTTGTTTATCTTTATTTTAAACATTGAATATTTTCTTTTGCATATGTGGAAAACTGATTTATCTTTTTTCTTCTAGTAATCCTGTAAAATTTTCAAAAAGAGTGGTTTCTTATTTTCAACATCCATGTTTCTGAAGAATTAATTTGCCCTGATTCTTATGTAATTTAACTTACCTGCTCGGCAAGTTTGAACTCAAATTAACTGTTGATTGAAGCACATATAGCATGCACTAAGCCTTTTGTTCAACCGGTTTTGCACTAGAATCGGGGCAGATCATTCAGCATCTTCTTTTAATTGTGCAGGCACAACTTCGCAGCTGTCTAATTTACGTTCATTTGATCTTGAGGTTGGGCACCAAATGCTGCCACAGATTATTCCCTGGGGCTTTCCTTCTCAGTTATCTGAGCTAGTTGACAGGGAGATATCGTCATCATTATCGCGGATGGAAGAAAGACCTTTCTTCACAGAGGTCACTGAAGAATATACAGAAATGCACAACAAAATTGATGTGCATATTGATCAATCAGATAGTGTGGTAGCCAGGAAGAAGTTAATGTTTAGTAGGAATTCATCTGATCATGACTGGGACGATTTTACTCTTTGTGATGCAGGGTGTGATCTTTTCAATTCTTCAAGCAACCCAGTTCCATTTTCTGGTTCAAACAAGAGGAGGAAGCTTGCTGTAATAATGTCTTCTGATTCTGAAGAGGAGTTGCCCAATGACAGATTTCCTAATACTTCATCTGGGAATTCCAAAGATGAATTGGGACTTGAAGTCGATGGTGCATTTCCTGCTTGTCCAACAACACAAAACTGCCCAATTCCATCTAACAATCTGCAACTTTGTTGTGGAGCCAAGGAACTGGAGGAAAGTCATTACCAAAGCTCAGGAATAGGGATTGATATAGATAATAAAGGAACATGCAAATCAACAGAAATATCATATGTTCCAGAATCGTCATTTGTTCCTGAGACTGAATTTAATGTTGAAATGGAGGTGTTATGCAGTAGGTTGCCCTTTGATCAAATGCCTGGTGTTTCAGAAGTTTCCATGAGCAATGGGTTTGAACCAAATCTATCAGTTAAAGCTGAGAAGCTTGATAACCCAACAACTAAATTGCATGGAGATTTCAGGTCTTGGGACACTCTGAGTGATGTAATTACATTATCCAATGAAGAGGTGGATGATTCTCAAAATAATCATGTTGAAGCCATTACTCGAGAGTATCATGTGATGGATGAGTGTAGTTGCATGGATTTGACTAGAAAAGTCAACCCAGTGTATACACCTAGATCCTCTGTGGTGATGGATTTAGTGGGAGAATCATGGAGAAAACTACGTAATCGTTATATAGATTTAAGGCAAAATGTTGCTTCTGAACACAAAGATGCTTCCAGAATTATAGGACTCACTTGTGATACCAGCAACTTAATTTCAGAAGTTTCACTGTTACTTTTCAGGTGCCAACCCCAAGTAAGTAGTAATGTCTATGATACACATTTGCTTGTAGCTTTTGCATGTACAGTCAACCTTATATGTTTTACAGGGTTCAATGGAATTGTCAATGGCCTTTTCTGATGATCCCAGTGCATTCAGTTGGTGTCATGAGCAATTTCAGATGGCATCAACATTTGCAGAGCATGGGTTTTTCTGCTATGCCAAGGACATAGCTGCTGCGGGAATAAAGAAGGCTCCAGATGATAAAGTTGATTTGAGCTGGGGAATGTTGCCTACTGCTAGCATGGTGGAAATTGGTAGATTATTTGGAAAGCCTACAAGTAACTGTATGACCTCACATTCCAAGCTGGGTACAGAGATGAGATTACCAGAAGGTGGAAAATTGTTAAATCGGTAAAAAAGATTTACTCATTTGTGCAATTCATTCTCGAACACATCATTGGTAGACTTACTTGAACATTTTGGTGCAATTAAGAATTTAAGCTCGTATACATTGTTGACATATACTGCATATCATGTAGTCAACAATTGTTATTAATTTCTCTGAAATATTCAAATTAGGTGCTACAAATTCTCAACACAAATTTGCTTGATTTTAGAACTTGCTACACATTTTTTACTCTTTTCACCAAATTCCATTTTGCTTAGACCTGTAACAAATTGGATAACTGGCTTGCTTGTATAAGGTGCAACCCGTTCTCCATTTTCTTTTTCCTTGGGGCTCTCCTTCTTGTTATCATGCAATACGAATACAGATCTCCAAGACAGTTTAATCTTATTTGAAGTGTACGCAAGCTAGAATCAGTCAACTGGCATTACCAGCTTAACTAACTGAGATCATTTCTTGTGAGGCATTTCTTAGCACGCGTTAAGTGCCATGTTCTATGATTTGTTGTATCAACAGTGCGCTTTGTACTTGTGCAAGCTTACGATCTCCATTTACCATTATTCCTTCAACTCATTTGAACTGCTTCGGGTTCTTATTGACTTTATACTGCTTTTTTGTGCATACTGGGTTTATTTGCTTGCAGTGAATCCAAGAAACGTGCCACTATACTTCAGTCCATTGTTCCATCACGGTCATACATGACAATGAAGGGTGATGCATTTTATGAATATTTGTCCTCTTTGGGCCACATTGCAAGATCTGAAGGTCTTCGACTGTCTGATGGTGGCAATGCCAATATAAGGAGGTATGCACCTCTATCACTAAATATATTGTAACCAAACTCTCATCTAACTTAGTTGTGTTCTCCTAATTTAGGCCACGAACTGCCAGACATTATTTGAGCACTGGCTCACTAATGCTGTCTCCTGAAGAAATTCCACTGCTTGGGCAATATAACATCTATGGGAAGTTTTCATCCCAATCAACGAATACCAATATCAAATAGTTTACATGCTTATTGACCCCCTAGCTAACTCGACAGGATAGAAGTAGGCTCTCCTATAGCAAAGGAGCTAGTCAAGTTTCCAAGAATGTATTGACATAAAAACAGCTGATGCGGCTTACCCTTTTCACCAATCTCGGCAACCTAGCTTTGCCAATGCCTTTGTCAGGTTGGTCAGGTTGGTTTTCATCGTCGGCATCTAATTAGAATGGGTGCTCTTATACACAACTCGTAAAGTTGATAGCGTTCTTTTTGTTGATATATAAATTAGTGCACAAAGTACTGAAGAATTCAATATCATGCAAATGTACCGGAGTGACAATCATTATTACATTTATTTTAACCAAGAAAAATAAAAAAGAACTTCGACTGATTCAAAGATGTTTTCGGCAAAAGCCTTACCAAGGCTGTATTTGTGGTTATACGTTCATAATTTTTTGGTCTTGCTGTTAAAGCAATTCCCTTCCAACTTTCTAATACATCAAAGCCGACTCTTTTCAACTTTCTTTATCTTGTTTTCTTTGATGGCAGTAATCATTACAAGACCATTTTAGCTTTATCAACGTGCTTTGATTAGAGCTTCCCTTGGAAAATTTCTCACCCAACGGTCACATCAAAGCGCGCAACAAGCGCTCACACCCCTGGATCCTTTCTAACTTATCATTATTTCTTTCACATTTTTCATGTTTTATTCGTGTAACACGCCACCCTCTCCTATCACATTCTAGTCATTCAACCTTCAATATCCATGGTATAAGGCTTGGACACACATGCGAATGGTTTGATAGTCTCACCAACTTACACCCTTAAATAAGCATAAAAAATGGAAAATGTAAGCCTGGGATTCAATCTTTAATTTTCTTTCAAGTTTAGCAGTTTTTTTTGTGGGGAAATTAGGCCAAGATATAATCTCGCATGTAGCAGAATAATTATTTTTTTTTTCATATTTTGACTTCGAAAATCAAAATTATTTTAAATTTTATAAAATGATTAACATATAAATCATAATAAAATAATATTCATAATTTGTATCTTATTTCGAAAATTGATCCTTTTTTATTGTAATCTCTTAAACTATTTCCAAAATTGATTTATCTCAATTATCATAGCCACACAAATATTTAGTCTCTAATGGTATCCACAAAATGAGTTGAGAGAATTTTGTAACTATTACAAAGAGGGTTAGGCAAAGAATGCTAGCTCCAATAGAACGCATATTTATAATAGGTTTTGAATATTTTAGTAATTTAAATTCTAATTTCAATTAAAATGTAATTAGAATTACAAATAATTCTAATTAAATACCATTTATCTCAAATAAGATCCAATATCTCATATTAATGCTTATTTATTAAATATCTTATATTTAATCATATAGTTTCTCAAACTTTACAGTCAAGTTTAACTTGATTAAAATATCTTTGCTCTCTTCAACTTATTCTTTATGTATGACCCATTAGGTTCCTAAATATATTGACAATTGATACAAATTATAACTCTAATCATATTTTAGATTAGATAAATTAAACCCCTTTAATTT
This sequence comes from Erythroxylum platyclados, assembly GCA_027563515.1. Lineage (NCBI taxonomy): Eukaryota > Viridiplantae > Streptophyta > Magnoliopsida > Malpighiales > Erythroxylaceae > Erythroxylum > Erythroxylum platyclados. The sequence goes on from JAOQMM010000006.1 coordinate 7,372,743, forward strand.
ATCTTTAATTCTCTAATTAAATAATTTATATCAATAAATCAAGATTGGCGCTTAGCAACATATCATGATCACCCAAATATTTAAGAATGTCAAAGTGGTTTTGACTAACCTTTATGTACATAATTTTCTATATAATTCAATCCTTTCATTATACAATGCTTCGATTAGACATAGAGCAAATAATTAATGTCTATTCTATTTTATGTCCAATCATATTAGTTCTCCACCATTAGCTATTGATTCAATTAATTACATTTGTAAATTATTTACAAAACGTTATTCTACCTTGGTTAAGGATTTCCCGAATCAATACTAATCGAGAACAATGAAACATTCTCCCTAATTAGTTTAGGGTGATGAATCCTATATTGATCACTCAACTACCTCTGTATAATTCATGTTATATCCAATAACTATCGATTGAGCTCTGCTTGACTAGAATAGGTCATAAATAGTATCAAAATATATCTATTCCTATACAAGATAACTTTGGAGATCTCAAGTCAAAACCTCACTTATACAATCATCACAATGAGAATTTCCATATATAGGTAAGTAATGTTCTAAATAGATTTTTCAAATAGGCCCAGTTTAGTGAATTTGTTCTCTAACAAACACCCAGATGTTTGTTTAAGTATCACCAAAATTTAGTCTATGAGATCAACTTCTTGCTTCATAAGGAAAAATATAATATGCGTTAGTCTTTTTACATTATATTAATGTCCAATATTAATAAAACAATAACTAGGAACAATTTAGGGATAATACGTAAATGCAATATGAATCTCATAATTATAATCTCATTATAATTTCATTTGCAATGTAAAATTATCCTATGGAATTTATGATATACATCTAAATATGTACAAGATAAATAATGTCTTTAAATTATTTTTTCACTAAACTATAACCAACTGATTAGATATAAGGCATAAACTAACAATCTCCCACTTGCACTAACCAATCGATCAAGTATCTTATACCGTATCACTATATGATGATCCTACCACTGCTGGGACAATGGTTTAACGAGGGAATTCTACAAGATTATCTAAAATGAGCACTTGCTTTAATCTTACAACTTTCAGGTTAATTATCATCATAATTAAGAAAAACGACCTAAATACATCCTTGGATCTTTAACGAGACCTTAGCTCCTTTTATATGCCCTATGGTTCTAAAGTTCCATAGTACATTACTTTCTTGAACAATGTAAGGAACTATATCAAGTTCTTTAAAGAACTTAATGATCCAATTAATCATTTCCACTAAATAAAAATGTATTATGGCTTAATTAACAACTACTGGTACATTGGAATATTTCCAATCTCTAAATAATATTGTTCTAAGTAAAATATACCTTAATTAGGATTTAATTCTAAAGTTAATATCCTTATCACCTTGAACTCAAATATCAACTCATACATAGAATAATGGATATCTTTAATACTTCACAAGTATAAGATATCTCAAATACTAAACATCTTTAGTACATTATCTATATACTTTGACTTATAATAGGTAAACAACTTCCAATCTATCTCTATAGATCTAATTATGAGAATTAAGTGGTTACCTTTTCATATCCATCAAGAGTTGTTCTTGGACAATTATATTTTCAACAATTGAAAATTAGAATTATTGTTCTTTATGAGCAATATGTCTCAACATACTCTCACTGAAGAGGACAACTATACTCCCATTAACCTTCTTGTAGACATGATAAATTCAAAATCATCTCTAAAATAAAATCTTTGAATTTATTATGGAAGTGAATCTTCAATGTCATGTAGCCTTCTAACTATACATCAGATGTATCAATAAAGGCACTAATTCCAATTAGATGTATTGTCATGAGTTTTGACCTTTTCAAATTTCATCCTACTCTCACTACTTATCCTGAGAACCATTCTCCTATTAGTATACATTGAAACAAACAATTTGTTCAATAGGTTTGTAAGTTTATATCTAACCTTCTGTATATCTCACAACCTTTTATTTTCCAATTTAGTTCTAAACTTAATGGGTAATACATGCTTCAACTAAGCATCATATCCTTAAATCATTAACTTTGACTCTTTCAAAATCTTAGCGTTCCATATATAATATGAAATCTTGCTAATTGATTTAATTGGAACAATTGAAGGTAAGTCATTGTACTAGGCATAACTATAGAAGAAATAATATTGCATCATACAGTATCTCAATTGTATTTTTGTCCTTACATAAATCCATACTCTTATAGAATTTTATTATGAAGGTATTTACCAGAGAATGAGATTCCTTATAGAAAACTAAAAAATTTAAAACTCACCAAATCCATCTCATCGAAGTGCTTCAACATTCTCAATGCTTAGTTTATACTTGGATTTTAAACAATTTGAACTTTTCAAAATTTTAAATTAATATTTCATTTAATACATATAACTATATCATATAAAGTCTTTAGTAATCTAATTAAATATATGTATCATCATTTTATGAATTATTATTCTATATAATACATCGCATATATAAATTTAACAATTCAATACCATCATTATCCTTTCATAAAGGTTGATTTGGTTATTCTTTAACTTAACAAGTTTCATAAGTTTCATACAACTCATAATAAAAAGATACATATATCCTTGTATGTAACTTTTTATGATTCTCATCATGTTGATTTAACCAACATGATATAAAAGGATAGTCTCAGTTATCCAACTTCGTATTCTTGCCACTTATGTTAAGCATAAGTCTCCTTCGATTCAACACATACAAACTATTTGTATAAAATTGGATCAACTACTTTTACTCAACAATCTATTTCTCATCATGTATTGAACATTATAATAATGTTAAATATGAATTTAGTATCATATACTCATAAGCATGAACTATAAATATATATAATCTCTATCATATCGTATATAGGTAAGAAAATTCATGCAATCATTTTTCTTCTATTGATAACTATTAGCATACTCTAGCAAATGTCTTTAATTGTAATCCACAATTATGCTTTTAGTAGAGTAAATTGAATGAAACAGTTTCATCAAGTAACTATACCTTTTAGCTCTACTCTATGCAACCTCTTGCATCTTGCTATTATGATGTTGACATATATCTTACATGTTGTCATTAAAGTTTATGAGACATTAGTCAACTTAAAATGTCAATACATTTTGTCATCTATATGATTTTGACATATCTCTAAAACTTTAACACCAAATCCTCAGAAAAAGATTAATAGTCAAATTGCATAATGGATATATAAATTTTTTATCTGATATAACATTTATGTCCAAGAAATTTGATTCCCTAACTTTTTTGTATCAACTATACTAAACAAGGTAAATTTCACTCAGAATAAAATGTAAATGTAAGAAAAGCAAGTAATTAATTATAAGTCATGACTACCAAATGAGATTAGGACTTTAATAACGTATTTAGTTACTCCCACTATTTTATTTGAAATAATATCCCTTACTACTATTTGAAAAGATTACTCTAATCTTTCTAATGGGCTAGGATTCCATTCAAATTTAATTAATCTTGATTTTGCTTAACAAACCAACTAAACTTAAATTAGATAGATGATAACTTTATTAATCACTTCTTATGTGACTCTTAGATCTGTTAGGTGATAACTCTTGCCAAAACATATCTTTTATGTTATTCCTAACCCTGACTTTAAATTCGTGTAATCATCAGTTTGCTCATTCAAATCACACAAATTTAATTAAGTAGAACCCATTATTATAAGACTAAACATATTCGAGTTAAAGCAGCATTGAGTTTGCTCAACAAGCCTAACTATAAACAGAACTATAGTTTATTCTTATAACAATAGAAGGCAACAATCATATTCAAAACATATACTTAATATTTTTAATGAGAGATTTAATTTTGGTCATCTCATTAAACAGAAAATTGTATGTAAAATATCATACATATAAAACATATAATTCAACATGCATAATATATCAAACATATATTACATGTAACTTATGCACTCATAATCAAATTATATGCATAAAGTATTAAGCTTCATTTGATTCTAGTTATTGATCTTTATAATCTAAAATAATATTTCCAACTATTTGAAAAAATTAAATTAGATTAAACTCATTGATTCTTAAATAAATTAAATTCCTATTCCAAATAGAAATAAAATTTGATTTGAAAATAAATTTTAAATTCAATTGGAAACTATTTTCAATTAGCTTGACTCCTTTAATAAAATTTAATTAAAAATAAGTTTCAATAAATTATTCCTCTTACTCATTATAACTTAGAAAAACTTATTTTTCAAAATTTAACAAGCATGGAATTCTAATCCAATTATGAAACTATTTTCTAATATTAAAAGGAAACTACTTTCAAAACTAATAAAACAATTTTAAATTTAATTAAGAAAGTCTACAATATTTACTTAGAGATTAATTTCTTAATTAATTAGAAAATCATTCTTTAATAAATTAGAATAATTATAAAAATATTAAGAAAGCACATTTTTCTTAATTAGTAAATGAAAACCCTTTCCTCAATTTAACCAAGAAAAATATCTTTTTCTAACGCAATAAAATCAAAATAAATAAATTTGATTAAGAAACACCTTTCGTTTTTTGTGGAAAAATAAGAAATGTCTTTCTTAATTACTTAAGAAAACAATTTTCTTAATTTTAAAGAGTTGATTAATTAATTTCGATCTAATTGAAACTAATTAATTCTAATCTTAGAAACTACTCCAATATTAAATTAAGAATCAATAGAAGTATTAATCTTAATAATATTAAGAAAAATAATTACTTTAATTCTAGACTTTGATTTTAAAAATATTTTAAATTATGTTTAAAAATTGGGTTAAACTAAGAATCCATTACTCCATATTTAAAATAATTTTGTTTGGCTTTAAAATTACTTTAATTCAAAAACCAAATAAATTATCCTCTTTTAGGTTTGAGTCACACTTAAACTTGTAAACAAACAAACCCCATTTGAGACTTATGTCTAAACAAGTCTATTCGAGGTTAAGGAATCCTTTATTCCTAACCTTGAATAATCTTAAACCTAAGGCCAAACAACCCATTTCATAACTTGTTTCAAAACACCTCCATCTTCTAGTTAGGAAACCCTAATCTCATAAGGATAGAACCCTAGCCACCAAAGCTTTTCCTACCGCCGTCACAGTTGTAGCCATAGGGTGCTACTGTTGCCTCCATCACCAGCCAGCTACAGGTGATGTCGCCAGCTCCACACCCAGCAGGAGTTGCAGTGTGTCTCTGACACCTTATGTGTTTATCCAAGCTGCCTTCTACCAGCTTGTTACAGATTCTGGCCACCTATTTGCAACTTCTACACATGCAAAAATACAATTAAAAAAAAGTGAACTAAACACCTTAAATATTTTGTTATTATTGTATTTAAATATGACAATTTGCTTGACCTGAAATCAACAAACTCGACATCAGATGGTAAGGGTTTTGAGTCAAAATCATTTTTTTCGAATTTTGGATCAAACTATGATTTAGATTGCATGAACTCAATACAATCTAAAACCTGAATATGTCAAGCAAAATGAAATCGTTTTGAGTAAATCGAATTTATTTTCAAATATTAAATTAAAAAAATTGATTTTTTCTTGGGTCTAAATATAAGATCAAAGTTTGATTCGGCCCAATACCAAACATAACTATATCGTTGACCGCATAATATGGGCCTCATAGTAGTTCTCGAGACCATTTCATTTTTGGTGCAGAAGAAAGAGATGACAATAAAGGAATAGTATCCTAATCCTAAATACATTTTATTTATTAGTTAAGATATTCCATAATCAATTCAAAATGGGATGGTAGCTGTTAGACCTCTAAATCCTAGATAGTGGAATCGTGCGGGCATTGGCAAGCCTTGAATAATGTTTGACATGTGGAACAACAAAACAAGGCAAAGACTTACGAGGAGGAAAGGACAAAAAGGGGCAATGTCAACGTTGGCATGCATTTATGCACATTGGCAGAAATCTTCGACGAAATGCAAGATTCGGATGTGAGACCAAAAGAAGACTTGAGATGGACATCAGGTAGAAGGTTAGTTGGATCACACGCATGACGAGAATATGCGAGAGTTCTAAGGTAGCTTAGCAAGTAGATCAAGCCTAATGTGAGTTTTGATAGAGTTTCGGATCTTGTACGAGTTGACTTGTCTAAGGTTGGGTTCTTGATGGACTAAAGACTTATTGTGTGTTCAAATTGATGGACCATGGTTAATGGAGTTGACATGGGAAAGCATTGGACGGACCAGTGTGCTATTGGCTTGGATGAATCATTATCAACGGATAGAGATGGGGAGATCTTGGTTGATGTGGCAGATAAGATCACAGTGGATGAACATCAGCTTTAAGAGATAAAGATTATGTAAAAGGATCATCTGAAGATAGAGGAGATCTTTGTGGATATAGATAGATCAATCCTAGTAGATGTAATCTTTTATCTTATTATTGTAATGTAACTTAATCCTATTGGATGGAGTCCTAATTGGATGAGGATGTCATCCTATTGGTTAGTGTGATGTAATCTGATAAGGATAAGATAGGATAAGATGTGATCTTAGCTAGTAGAGTTCAATTAAGATTCTAACTTGGACATCTGGAGGTGCCTATAAATAGCTCATTTGAGTCTTTCTCTTATTAGATAGAGAGAGAGACGGAGATTGAGAGAGCATCCTTTGTATACCTTGAGGGAAGTAATAAAAGTTGACATTTTTTCCTATCTCTTTCTTATTCTTATTGTTGCCATGAATATTTAGTTCTTTCGTAATATTCATGTAAGAGTGTGAGAGTTAAACATTGCGAGGGTCGTGAGGCATTAGAGAACAAGTAAGTTGGTCGATGGTCACAAGGAAAGGCTGAATCTTGTTTTAACAGACCTAAGTGAGATTATCGTACAAAAGGGTTGGCGCAACTAATGGATAAGTTGGTGCTTGAAAGAAAACCTTTGTAATAATTGGTATCAGAGCCATAGTTCGATATAGTGAGTGACAGCAATTTGACGGAGCGTGTCAATCGAATGGCGACACTCATTAGGTCGATTCCTCAAGGGGAGGAAGAGATGATGCCTTATAATAATCAATTCGAGATGTTGGAGACGCGAATCTGACAACTGTAGCATTAAATAACTGAGTTGATGAAGGCACAAGAGGATTCTAGATTTGAGATCGCAATCCCAAGGCATGTCGTTGTAACATAGGATGTTGGATGTGTTGAAAACACTTTGGTGAAGGTGTGAGAGTCATAAGTTTTTGACAATAAACGGAGTGCCAAGAAGCTTAAAAATTTCTTGTAGGTCATGGAGTAGTAATTTATAGTGGCAAAGGTGGTTGATTTAGAGAAGGTGTTGATTGCGGTGATGTATTTAGTGGAGGACGCAAAGTTGTGGTAGAGAATGAGAACCTCTAACAACATCAGTGCCAGTAGATGTTCCACCGACACTTGGGAGAAGATAAAAAATGAACTAACAGATCAGTTCCTCCCTAATAACACTTCATAGCTTGCGAGGGAAGCTTTGAAGAGGTTAAAACAAGATGACTTGGTGCAGGAGTATGTCAGGAAATTTACATCTTTGATGTTGGACATGCAAAACATGTTGGAGGAGGACAAGTTGTTTAAATTCATAAGCAGCTTTCAAGGTTAGGCACAAATGGAGCTTCGAAGGCAGAACGTGAAAGACCTTCCAAGCACGATAGTAGCTGCGGATGCCTTGATGGATCTCCAAATGCCACCACCAATTCGAAGTAGCAACGAGGGCAAGAAGAATGGTGAGACACAAAATGACTCGGAGAAAGGCAAGGAAAAGTATGTGAATCTTCTCACGGTAAGTCCAAGAAACAATCAAAATAAGATATTGCTTGTTTCATTTGTGAAGGGTTGCACTTTGCTCTTGAATGCCTAAAACAGAAGGTGGGTGAGGAGCAAGTAAATACCATGGTCGCGAAGGATCAAGGAGAAGGAGAGGAGAACCCGACGGAGGAAGTCTACCTCAGTAATTATGCTATATTGGACGCAATAGTCCTTATGAAGGAGCATTTGAACAAAAGCAAGGAAAAACACGATGAAGAGGGAATATGGTACGTGGAAGAAGTGCCAATGACAAAGGAGTCTTTGAGGAACCACATTCAAAGGAGTCTTTGAGGGATCCACATTCAAAGAAGTGTCCACAGATTATTTCGAAGAGGACATCAAGTTTTTCTAGTGGGGGTGGTTTGTTAGATCCCTAAGTCCTAGATAATGGAATCGTGCGAGCATTGATGAGCCTTGACCAATGTTTGATATGTGGAACAACAGAATAAGGCAAAAACTTGCAAGGAGGAAAGGACGAAAATGATCAATGTCAAGCGTTAGCATGTATTGGTGCACATCGGCAAAAATCTTCGACGAGATGCAAGATTCAAATCTGAGACCAAAAGAAGGCTTGAGATGGACATCAGGTGGAAGGCTAGCTGGATCAAATGCAGGATGTGAATATATGAGAGTTCTAAGGTAACTTGGTAAGTAGATCAAGCATGGTACGAGTTTTGGTAGAGTTTCGGATCTTGTACTAATGGACTTGTCTAAGGCTAGATTCTTAATGGATTAAAGACTTATTGTGTGTTCAAATGGACGGACTGTGGCTAATAGAGTTGGCATGGAAAAGCATTGGACGAACCAGTGTGCCATTGGCTTGGATGACTCATCAGTAACAGGTAGAATGTGGCGGATAAGATCATAGTGGATGAACATCAACTCTAAGAGATAAAGATCATATGGAAGGATCATCTGAAGATAGAGGAGATCTTCATGGATATAAATAGATCAATCCTAATAAATGTAATATGTTATCTTATTATTGTAATGTAACTTAATCCTATTGGATATAGTCCTAATTGGATGGGGATGTCATCCTATTGGTTAGTGCGATGTAATCTAATAAGGATAAGATATGATCTTAGCTAGTCGAGTTCAATTAGGATTCTAACTTGGTTATCTAGAGGTGCCTATAAATAACTCATTTGAGCTTTTCTCTTTTTAGACACAAAGAGAGAAGAGACTGAGAGAGCATCCTTTGTAGACTTTGAGGGAAGTAATAAAGGTTGACATTTTGCCATATCTATTTCTTATTCTTATTGTTGCCATGAATATTTAGTTCTTTTGTCGTATTTTTGCAAGAGTATGAGAGTTAAACACTGCGAGGGTCATGAGGCATTCAAGACAAAGTAGATTGGTTAACAATCATGAGGAAAGGCTGAATCTTGCTTTAACATATCTAAGTGAGATTGTCGTGCAAAAGGGTTGGTGCAACTAGCAGATAAGATGGTGTTTGAAGGAAAACCTTTGTAACAGTAGCCATAATTAAAAATAGAATTAAGATTTCAAGAGATGATATAATGGAGAAAACTTGGAATCCAAGCTATAATTGTTAATGATATAATCTCATGTAAATGCAAAGGCTTACCAATGGATTGATATGTCCATTCTCACAACTTTTCTTCATAAAAAACATGCTAAAGGATACCAAGCTTCAATTATTCGAAAAATATATATTTTTATTGTGATCAATTTTTAAAAATTTATACCGAACCAACCAGTCTGACCAGAATAAATACGAATTAGTCTGGTTTTCGATTCGGTTTATATTTATAACCCTTATAAGTAAACATCGGTTGATTAAGTAATAAACTGACCAGTTTTTTAGAAAACCAATTTTCTTTAACAAACTGGTGGGGTAATAACTCAGTCAAGTTTTTTAGCACGTGGGATCCACCATCCTTGAGCTTGTGGGACTCACTACAAATTTCTACTTCTTTCTTCTTTGACCAATGACATATGGGACCGCCACAATTTTCTCTCCCTTTAGTTTTGAAGTTTTGATATAATGTGTTGGTGTAGGAACCATAAATCTTTTGAATTTTCAATCAATTTTTTTCAATTCTCACATATTCTAATTAACAAATTATATTTTTAAAAATTTATGCTCTTTATTTATATCTTTACATTATAAATTAAATTTTTTTTAAATTATTATTATTAAAAAATGAATTACTATTTTTATCCTTACAAAATACTAAATTTATTTAATCTCACTAATAAATTATATTTGTCAAAATGTAGGTTCTTTATTTATCTCTTTATATTTTAATTAAAAAAATTTAAATTATTATTGTTAAAGCTAATTATTATTTTTATCATTAATTTGTTTAATAAATTGAATTATTAATTAGTATATATAAATAATTTTGTTTAAGATAATTTAAGAATGTGTTAAAAATAATATTTAAACTATAAAGAAATATATTTAAAGGATATTGAAAAAGAAGTTAGAATAAAGATAGAGTCTTTTCTATTGACTTTCTTTAAATATACTTCAATTTTTATGAGTCTTTAAATAAATGATAATATATAATATAGTTTTTATTTTTATTATTATTAAAAACTTATGTTAGATTCAATCTTAATTTAAATTATTATAGATTCAATTTTAATCTAAATTATTAGATTTATTATTAGTTTGTCATATATTAATAGGCATTATTAGTACATTTTTATTTCAATAAAGTATTTTATTTTATACTATATTTTTACTTATTCTTATGATTTTTACTTCTTATTTATTATATACTGATTTTATAATTATTTACTACTAATTTAATCTTTAAATCTATAAAAAAAAATTTTACATGTCTAATTCAGTTTTTAAAATATTCATTGTGATTGTGATTTGAAAATTATGCCGGCGACGGTGCTTTGGTCGCAAAGTTAATTCCAATTTTTTAACAAATCGGTTTATCTAAGAGCACGAAACGTCCTCAATCGACATATTCATAATCATATTGGTAAAACATAATCATATTGGTAAAGACTCGAGCTTTTGTAAATACTTCTGGCTCTTTACAGAGGAGGGGAACTCGGGAGTGTTAATTAATATGGTGGCGTCTATAGACACGCTTAACGAGCGTGTAAACTAATTAAATAGTTGTCACGCAAAATTCCAACTCCACAGCCAAATTGCCTGTCGCAATCAAAAGTTGATTGAATTTGAAGCCGCCTTCTTTTGGTTACTGAATTCCATGGTAAAGACCCAAGATATTTGCGTACCAATCAGAAGGGATTTCTGTATCCAGAAAGAACGAGGAATGATTAAACTGACGAACTGTGACTACTCTTTAATAGGATATCATCACGCTGTCATCCTACAAGTGAATCTGGAAATTGTTTATGAACTTTAATCAACCTCTTCATTCCTTTCAAGTCTAAAAATGCTTGGTTCAAATCTCATTTCTTGACACTTCTCTGTACAGATCACCAGCTAATCAATGATACGAGAAGAACAACAGAAGGTAGGGAAAAAGAAAATGCGAACGCAAAACATGGACACATAAAGCTTAGTATATGAACTCTTGATTGATGATACCCTTCACTGAACATGATTATGCAATGGGTTGGGTTGCTCCAATTATCATGTGTAAACTGGAACACCAGTCTGCTCAACAGTTGAAGGCTGTAAGGCACGAATCTTTACATCGTATTTTGTACAAGTGGAAACACCATTGCCAGAGGATAAATCACCATCTGATACAAGTGGGTAATCTGAAGTTACGGCAGTGTAAGCAGTTCCAATGAGATTACCACATTTGCGGCAGAGAAGTTTTGTTCTCCGGCGGAACAAACTCCAAGAGTTCCTTGAAAACTGAGGAACACATTGGAATTCATCAACTTGAGTAAATCTGCTCTCATCTACGTAAAAGAATGAGATGATCCCTCGCTTTATGGACTTCCCATATTTAGAGCCAATGGTGGACGTGTTCCGGTTAGAAGAGCTCAAATTTAGCTCATACCCACATGTACCGCAACTGTATCAAACATTACTGTCTTCAGTTCCAGAAAACAAAACAAACGACGGGAATTTTGATAATCAGACAAAATGTGATCATTGTAAACAACTAAGGACTCAAACTGCCACACAAACCAACTCATTGCTTAAATTGCATATATTATGAGTTTTGTCTTACCATTGCATCTCCGGTGGCTA
>JAOQMM010000006.1:7403262-7434728 GCA_027563515.1 Erythroxylum platyclados
ATCTGGGATATAAAAGCACTGTTCATCCAATCATAATATATTGTTAATCATTTTTTTTATTCTTTACCCATTCCTTTCTTCCCATACTAACTAATCAAGCACCTCCTAAATTATGACAAAAAGCATTGTTAAGCTAAAAGAGGGTATAATCTATATTTTGAAGATAATATGATACTTATTATCAATATTTATTTCTAGCGATCTAAACAAAAATAAAAGAAATTATTCAAGTATATGAAATACTTAATCTAAAAAATATACTTTTTATCGAAATCAAATATCAACTCACTTATGAAGCCAAAAAGAAGATTCAAGATTTTTCATTTTGGAAACTCAATATAGTGTTTCTTATTCCCTTAATTTAGTCATTGTAGTGCTTTATGGGTTCTTTATGTATAAACATCTCATATTTAATTTCAATGCATTATTTATTAATAGGAATTATTATATTAATTTTTTTAAAAAAACCTCTTGATATTTAAAACAATTAGAAACCTTTAAAGTGAGCAATACAAAAGTTTGTATGAAAATGGGGTGCTATGAAGTTTATGAAAAGCCTAAACTGCTAAAAATTGATGTTTCAAAAGTGTTTTTAAAAGTTGATTTAAGGTTCGACTAGCCTAAATTTTTGCATAAATTAATTTGACAATCTGTTAAAAATTTATAAAATGATTCAATTTCAATTGGTTAGACATTCTAGTGGGCTAACATGTAAAACACTGATTAATCAAAAAATTGTGAGCAGCTAGTTCATCGTCATTTTCAAAAGTTACAGAAAGGGTGAATCGTATCAAACTAGTTAGTACCCTAACCAGTAAATGACCAACTAGTTGAAGTTAAGTAACTGATTAGCCAAAGATGCTTATAAATTAGTCATTATAACAACTAGTTTATGTATCTAACAACTATTTGAAGTCTTATAGGCTACAAATACTTTGATTTTTTGGTTGTTAGAAAAATTTGTTACTTGTTTTTTGTTACAATAATATATTTATGAGAGTTGTTAAGCATTCCAAGTATTCATGGTGAATTGATTGTGAACCTAAAGTTTTAAACTGCACAAATAAGTCTTATTAAGCTTATAAAGCTTAACTGAGGGTCTATTTCTTGTGTTTAAGTAATTCATGAAAGTTTGCAGTTACTCTTCACCAGAAAAAAATGTAAAAGGATTTCTCTTCACCTAGAGCAAACAAAGATTCTTATAAGAAGCTTTCTCTTCACCTAGTTCAAAGAAGAGCTTTGTGGAATCCCAATTGAGTCTTAGGGAGTCATCATAGGCAAGGTTTGTTTTACAAACCATTATGAAATTAATTTGCAATCTCTTTTATTAATTTTCAATCTCATTTCTCTTCATTTTTACATTATTTTGTGCTTCTGTGATTGCACTTAACTACATTTTCATTCCATATTATCATTACATTAAAATTTGATAAAATTGCATTTTAAGTGGGAAAAAGTTTTTAAAATTCACTAAGGCCTTGTTTACCCCCTCTTAGATGTCATTAGCGACTAATAAGTGGTGTTAAATATATAGATTTTTAATGAATTTTAAGTAAAGATCGTTTTGTCACAATTTTTATCACCTTTTAGCTAAGAGGTCCAAGATATTAATAATGCTTTATTTTTCAATAAAAATAATTACTTGTTTTGAAGAAATATAATGAAACTATTTTTCATAATCGAAGATTTTAATTTGTGAGAAATTGTAGAAAAGAGTGAGTGGAATATGAATGACAATTAACTCATTTCTTTAAATAGTAAGGCAATATATATTTTGGTTTCCACAATAGATAGAAATATGTTATCTAAAGCTTTAGTGTATTAAAATGCTCACGATATTTGTGTATTCTTGATATATATATGGTAATGTTTTTTATAATGTTAAATTACTTATGATCACCTTGATGAGAATCTTTGTGACAATAAAGAATGGACTGAGAAGAATGAGAGGAAGGATCAAAGGAAGAGGAGATCACTAAAGGTCACATAAGATAATAAAAGATATTTTGAAAGTAAGCATTTAGAAGGAGAATTGGTTTTCATATGCTTTATAACTCATGATTACGATGAGACCGTCTCTAGCTTAAATCTTGTGATAGCAATACTGATATTGAATTATGCTATATAATGGATTAGTTACAAGTCTTGAGATCGCAAGTATAAAAAGGAAGAAACTATCTTCAAGTTCAAAAAATGTTCAAAAGCATTTAGATACATGTATGAGTGAAATCGAAAAGTTGAAAAGTGAATTTCATGTCAAAGCATCTAATAGTGTGACCATTGTTGAAAATCATAACTTATGTATATTAAAATATGAGAATGTAATATTGAAAAAGGTGGTAAATGCTCTTATGACTCTTTGTCTAAATTCACTAAGATTAGAAAGAGAACATGTTAGGAGGCCAAAAGAGGTCTAGTGATAGGCATGGGATTGGAAACACTTATAAGAGTCTATCCAATGTCGAGACTATATTTTTTAAAGGAAAACATTTATATAGAAACCTATATAAATTGGCAATTTCATTCCTAAAGTGGCAAATGAACATAGTGCATCCTCATTTAAACATTTATATAAATTATATATGTATGCCTCATCTTCTAGGGCTTATTCAAATGGAAAGTCTTATGCATTCACATATAGTTTTGAAGTTAACATTACCAAGGTAAGAATAGGCATAACTTTACAACATAGTATGCAATTTCATTCACATTTATTTAGGCCTCAACATTAATTTTAGGAACAATAATTAAGCTCCCACTTCCAATAGGCCTCATATCAAGCATAGTTCTATGATACATGTTCGCATCCCTTATGGGCATCATCACAATAAAAGGAACACGTCTCATGCATATGACAATGCTGGGCCATATCACTATCCAAAGAGAGTAAGCAATTCTTATAATATCAAAGGAGAGCTCCCTACCACTAAGACTGCATTTATTTACCAAAATCATATACATCACTATCATAGAACAAATTCATACCGTTCATATAATATGATAGGTTATTTTTATGATAAATTTTGTTTCTTAAAACAAATTTTAATGAGCAAATCCTTAAGGAAATAGGTTGCAAATAAAATAGAGAATAACAATTAAGGACCCAACCTTATTTGGGTATTTAAAACAATTGATCGCCTTGTTTTTGTAGGTCTATAAGAAAAAATGGTATATTGCTAGTGGATGCTCAAGGCATATGACCGGTGATGTATCCTAATTTATAATTCTTAAATACAAGGATGGAGAATTTATCATATTTAGAGACAATGCCAAAGGTGAGATAATTAATATTGGCAAAGCTGGCTAATATCAATAATTGAAGATGTATTTTTTTTTAAAATGATCATGTATGAATTTGGCATATGAGGCTTATACATACAAGTATGGAAAGCATCTCCAATCTCAATTCAAAGTACATTGTTAATGAATTTCTAAGTGTCAAGTTTAAGAAAAACAAGGTATGTAGAGCTTACCAAAAAAAAAAATTCGAAAAGTTTATTTTAGAAAAAAAGTTAGTAATTTCCACTAAACTTTTGCAATTACATCATATAGATTAGTTTAGTGCTATTAGAGTTGCTAGTTGAGGTTATAAGTTTATACATTTATCAAAGTAGATAATTTTAGTAGATTTATATAGGTCTTGTTCTTATCAGGAAAGATGAATGATTTGAGAAATTTGTGAAGTTTTTCAAGAGAGTTTAAAATGAAAAGGAACACTCCCTTGCACCAATTAAGAGTTATCATGGAAGGAAGTTTGAAAATAAAAGAATTGAAGCCTTTTTTTATGGTAATAATATCTTTCAGAATTTCTTTATCCCTAAGACCTCTCAACAAAACAGAGTCGTTGGAAGGAAAATAAGATATTGCACGAAATCATTAAGATAATGATAAATGAGTATAACCTTTCAATGTAGTTTTTAATGGAAGTCATAGCAACCATAGATATCATTTTCAATAGAGTTCATATATGAACAATTATAGATAAAACAATATATGAGCATTGGTACAAGAAGAAGTCAATTAGTTCAAAATGTTTGTAGGTGTTATATTTTGAATACTAATGATAACTTAGGAAAGTTTGATTCCATATTAGGTGAAGGAATTTTTCTTGATTATTCCTTAACTATTAAAGCATACAAAGTGTTTAATAGAAAGAGTTTTGTCATTGAAAAGTTAATGCATTTTGTTTTTGATGAATCGTACTTTTAAGAAAAATCTTGAAGATGATAACTATTGATACTTAATTTTTCTCAACTCCTATTTCATTTTGTTTCTCAATTCCTATTTCATTTTGTCCAATTAATTTTAATTTAAATATTCTCATATGTGGTTGCATATAATTATTTGAATCGTCTCTATTTCCTTTTTTATCATTTGTATATCATCTTCTCATCTTTATTCAACAATATTTTAGTTTTGATTTATTTTTTACCATTTTTAGTTTTATTCTTTTAATTCTTATATAGTCCTAATTCAATTCCAATTATTTGATTTATGTTAATAGATAATATTTTAATTAGAGTTTGTCTTTTTTAAGTTTTGGTCAGTTAAGATTTGTTAGAACATTTTCTTTAAATGTTTAATAATTGAGTATATAAAAAAGGGTAAAAGACATAAACTTTTCTTGTAATTTAAGAAATTTTAAAAAAGTCCCCCTAATCTTAAAAATTCTGAAAAAATTCTTCTATTTTTTTCAATTTATAGAAAATCTCACTATCTTAAATTTTACTTAAAAATAACTACGAAATACATGCAATTTTAATATCAAACGTGAACTAATCAAACGTTACTAATATAACAATCTAAATTAACTCTTAAATCCAACTTGAGCCAATTAAACTTGATCTAAATTAATAATTTAAGATAATTATAATAAATTATTAATTTAAGTCTAGTTTAATTAGTTTATTTCAAGTTTAAGTGCTGAATTAAATTGTCATATAAGGAACATTTTATTGGTACAAGTATGATGTTCATGTCACATGTATTTCGTCATTATTTTTAACCCAAATCTAAGAAAAAAGTTTTTAAAAATAAAAAATTAGAAGGATTTTTTAAAGAATTTTAAATATTAAGAAATTTTTTAAAGGTTTCTTACATTTTTTGCATTTTGTGGTTTCTCTTATTCCATTATGTCTAGGCGATAAAGCTGTCAACCTAACCAAATTTAAACTTCTAAAAATCAACATACTTTTTGGCATTCGGTGTTTTATAGGTTCATGACTCAGGTCTATGTTTTGATACATTAAAACTATAGCTTATGGATGCTAAGATTCTAATAGGGCTTTGTCTTGTAAAGCTTAGGCATTCAAAAGCTTCCATATATCATATGCATAATATATTCAAACACTCTAATTTAATTTCATTTGAAACATAGTCAAGTTTTATTACCTACAATGTGGATTTCTCTGTTATAATATGTATGACCTATTCTAATGTAATATTTTATGCTGATTGATAATGATGGCAATAAATTTCAATTTGGATTTCAAAAGAAGAATTGGGTGCATTTAGATATAAGTTTGGTTCCAAAAGGCTTATATTTAATTTGTTATGTATTCGTTTGAATCCTAGGTTTGGTCCATTGCTTTAAATGTGGGCTAGATGGGAGCAACTAACAATAGAAACAATAACATTAAGCATATCAGCAATCTACAATAGTAATTAGGCAAAAAGGTACTAATTTTTTTAATAAAATACAAGTCAGATAGAATAATTAATATGAATTCTAACGTTTTCAAAAGATTTAAATTCGATTCTTTATAGACAAAACAAAAAAATAAAAACAAAAGGTACAAATTGTCTTTTAATGTTTCTTTAAAAGTCTAAGTTATTCTTTATCGTTATCTATATTGCCATGTTATACCTTAATATTTTTAAAATGATAACGATAGTATCTTAAATATTAAATGAACTAAGTTTTTGGTAATTTTTATTATATGAGTTATAAATTTAGCTTATGTCAAGTTACAACTAGATAATTTGGACTTATTAGACATTGACATGATCTTAAAAATAATTTTTTAAGCACTTGTTAGAAGTGTGATTTTGACTATAATGTTCTATAAAAAGTCTAAATAAACCTATACGTTATCTCTGTTACCACTTTCAAGATGCAATGAGTACTATTTTAGTAATGTTAGGATGTAATGAGTACTATTTTATTAACATTAGAGTGTAAAGTAGTACTAGAAATAACGGTAGAGACTTACTTAGACTTTTATAAAACATTAAGATGCATATCACTCTTTTAGCCAAAAAATAAATAAAGTTATACTTTTGTCAATCTTCTGTCATGTAGTTGATAATGTGACTGAAATATATTTTTTTAATGAATTTTTGGATTTCATATAGCCATATGGTAGTCAAGTAGCTTTGTAAAACCCATCTAACTTAAAAAAGTTCATAAGATATAATTTATTTTTAATAAATTTGATTAATTTTAATTAACTCTAAATAGAACTAATTATGCTAACTTAAGCTAATAATTCCTAATATAATTAAACTTAATTTAATAAATCAAAGTCTTAATTTACTAAACCCTAAATTTATTTAACCTATTCATGTTGTCTCCTTTTCATTATTCTCCATAAAGTTATCTCCTTCCTCATCTTCATAAGAAATAGCAACATTTAAAGGATCTTTTTCAAATTCCATTTTAGACATTTCATCCTCTTTGTCTCATCTTTGAAATAATTAAGTTAGATTGTTATATCAGGCGTCACAATTATATGAACTATTGCACCTAAGGATGTAGATGTTGCTAACCTATGTTTGTTGTCTAAAGCTTCTAATTATTTAAAAAATTGATAAGTTTTGCCTTGCAACTTGTTGGACTTGCCTTATTTAGTTCTCTTATGATACTTGTAGATATTCTCAAACTTCTCTTTGCATTTC
The DNA here is from genome assembly GCA_027563515.1 of Erythroxylum platyclados. NCBI lineage: Eukaryota > Viridiplantae > Streptophyta > Magnoliopsida > Malpighiales > Erythroxylaceae > Erythroxylum > Erythroxylum platyclados. The sequence goes on from JAOQMM010000006.1 coordinate 7,410,160, forward strand.
TTGACACTTCAATTATAATTAAACTCGCTTAATTTCCTAATAGCAATAATTTAAATGCAAAAATTAATTTAATGGTTTTCCTTTATGTCTTTAATAGTGAATTAACTAATAAACTGATATCAAGCATAACCAAAAATCCTAAAAAAGTTAAAAAAATGTAACTTTACAAAACCATATTTATAAATCCTATTTGTCATTAAACAATAAAATTTAATGGAAATCATATGTAAAATGAACACAAAACACTAGTTAATTCCTTTTACTCAAGTGGGCAATTAATATCTTCTTCAAAAATGGATCTCCAACATTTCTAAGAAATAAACTGAAACTAATAAAGACCACAACTTTCCTTTATTTCTACTAAAATTTCTCGAGAAAAATTTGAATAGCAAACTAAATTGACCTAGAAACATCTTCTAATAAAGGAGCTTAAGACATCAATCTCTAAATGTAGTATTCATAATATGCCTTATCTTCAACATATTTAAGGTCTCTTGCATTTGTCACCAATTTTCAAATGAGTAACAGTCTCCCTCTTTAGTTTTTAACAACTTACCATCTTCTCTGGGGTCCTTTTCACTCTTAAGGACTTTGATTTATTAGATTAGGATTAGTTAAATTAGGAACTATTAGTTTAATTTAGCATAATTAATTATTTAAAGTTAAGTAAAATTAATCAAATTTATTAAAAACAAATTAAATCTAATGGAATTTTCTAAGTGGGATGGCTCCCACAAAAACCATATGATATAACATGACTTTGTAGGACTAAAAAATTAATAAAAATAATATGTTTTCTATGTGACAGAAGAATGACAAAGGTATGACTATATCTACTTTTTCGTCTATAAAGGTTGAATTTGAACATTTTACAAATGTTATAATTTATTTTGAATGCTATGAAATGTTAAGGTTTGATTTATATTCTGATGAAAATGTTAAGATCAAAATTTCCCATTTTTCTATAGTAATTAAGGAGAAGAAGGTTTATTCTATGTTTAATGCCCATTTTTTATGAGTAATTTATTTTGTACTTATAAATGTAACTATTATTTATTTTAGCTTTTAATTAATAAATCACCTATTTATTAGAATGCATACATAGAGTTGTTATTTAAGCACATCAACTTATTTAGAAACCTGTTTTCGGGCAACATCATTATTTTCCTGTAGATCATCACCTTTTTGTGCACTTTCTGAAGCCTCTGCAGCATCTGGAACTTCTATCTTTCTACTTTCTTCTTCCTTGCGAATCTGTTTAGGAATCCATACTTTGGTTTTTTTCCTTCACATAAGGTTTCCAAGGGTAAGATTATAGGACCTTATCTTCGATTAGTTCACCATCACTGTTGTATCTCATAAGTGGAATGCTCTCGGGCATGATTTTTCTATGCTCAACTTCAATACAATCTCTAACATACCCACCCATTTAATGTGAGAAATATTCTCATCCATTGTTAGAGGATTGTCAATGTAACTTGCTAAGTAAATTAGCCCCTCTAAAGACCAATATTCAAGGGGTACTTTGTGCATGTTAACCCACATCAGTATAGTTTTAATCTCAAATCTATCTAACTTAAATCCATTTTCCACTTCCGTAAAAATATAGGTTTACCTTGAATGTGTCAAGGGCCCATGTCCACTAGCTTGTTCGCCATTTCCTCTCAGATGAAGAATGAAAGATGATGAGCTCATCTTCTGTTATCATAGCTTGGAATCCCATTTTTTCTAGCTCACTTCAGCCTAATGTTGCATCATCGGGTAGGCCATCCTCTTGTCCAAGAAGTATCCTACCAAGGATGACTTCCACTTGACAGCTCCTTGTTGTAGCACCATCTCAAGTGGCGACACAGGACCTTTGCTAATTCCAGCTACAAAATGTAGCTTTCTAAACATATCCATATCCCCATCTACTTGACTCCAAGTTGGTTTCTCTAACTTTAATAAAGACAATGACTAGGGTGTGGGGTGGTTCAGTGGAGGAATAGGAGCGGATGGCAAGGGAGGGAACTCTTTAGTTGTCAAAGGGGAGGCCAGGGAAGGTTGAGGATCTACAAGGGATGGTAAACATGTCCCTTGCAGATTTAATGGTAAACTGTCAGGTGTGCTTTCTAAGAGTGCTTTAAGCGGGCTTCCAAATATAGAAACAAACCTTGTTCAAACTGGGCAGGTATGGCAAGAAGATGAAGTGAGGGTTTCAATGAAGGTGGAGATATTAGAGCAGCAAGGTAGGAAGGAGAGTATCATCGTAAGGGGAAGGAAATCATGACATGCAGCCATGATTCAGTAAAGGTCGAGGGAAGAGCACTGAGAAGGCATAGAAACCAAATTTTTCATTCTCTCAGTGAGTGTTATTGTCATTGTTGTTGTTCTTTTCTCTTTAGGCTATCTTAATGCTCTATATTAGTGATCTCTCGTTCTTGTTAACTATGATGGGAAAGTTAAAATAAGAGTGGAAGCTGTTTTCTTTTTTGGTATATTCCTTATACAAAAAGAATTTATTGAAAGAGAAGTTAGAAAACTAGTCATCATAAGGAATATATCCGAAAAAATATTTACAACTCATTCTATAAGATCTTGTACTTTTCTTGTTCTTGAGAAAGTTGTATTTGTTAGTTACCATCTTCTTTTCCTTCTCTTTTCCTTTTGTATTCTTTTACATTTCTAATTATACTTTCTAAAAGTAAAGGGATATTTTTAAAGATTGACTAACCTTAGTCTCCTAAGACTATAGTATAGGGAATTCTTATGTTGGTAATGCATCCACAACAATGAGGAAGAAGAGAAAATGAAAAATAAGCAACATCGATTTAAGAAAGAAACATCGATAAAGAGAAAGAAGAGAAGAAGAAATTTAATTACTACCTAATTGGAACAATTGGAAACACCAATAAAGAGGAAGAAAAGAAGAAGAAATTTAACTGCCACCTAGTTAGGACAATTAGAAACACCAATAAGGAGGAAGAAAATGAGAAGAACTTTGCCGTCACTTAATTGGGATAGTTTTAAATAGTAAAGGAGAGAAGGAAGAAAAGAAGAATTACTAAAGAGGATTCATGCCATGAGAAAAATGTTAAATTAAATTTATTAGAGTTATCAAAGTTCACTTGATCTTATGTTAGAAAAACTACTTATACTTCACGTGAACTATTTTCTTGTTGATATTATTGCATATGCTCCTAATTGTTATAAGGGTGACATAATTGTCTTTAAAAATTTAGGAAAATAGAAACATCAACTTTAAGATTTTATACTATAAGAATTTATTTATATATCTTGTTCATTTTTTTCGTCAATTTTCAAGTGGCCTTTTGTAATGCTTTCATACAATTTCGATTCTAGAAATTTGATGTTGGTACGAAATTATTAAAAATAAAGTAGCATGCTAATAACAAAATGATGTTTTGAATACTTTATGTTTATTAGATTACTTCTTCATTGAAATGGTATGAATTTTGCAATACTTTATTATATACAATATCTATTAACTTTGATTATACGTCAATTGGGTGCGAGAGAAATTTGAATAAATTGATTGATTTTTTATGTGGGAAATTAAAAGAAAAATATTATTTTTATTGAATTAACCCTAAAAATGTCTCATATTTTTAAAGTAAAATTCTTTAGTCACTTAACTTCGGCTTATTTGGGCTCATTTAATTTATGAATTCAGTTTACAAGGATTGTTTCATGGTTTCGGGCCTAATTTGATGCATAATATCTAAGCTCCTTTTCTTTACTATTTAATAATTATTTAATAATATAACAAAATAAATTAAAATTATAGAGTTATCAAATTATTCTTGTATCTTTTATCTTATTACCACGATGCCATTAGTGTTGTTTTATCACTTCATGTAACCAACAATCTCTAAAAGTGGTAGCGTCTAGCCGCGGGCTGATGATTATTAGTTGCAGAATAATTCTTGCTTGTTATTCTCTATATAAGAGAACAACTCCTATGTGAATAACGAAGTAAGAAAATGGTTAGCAAAACCTGGCATATCTCTGAAGGCAACTCTTAAAGGTTCCAACCTCGAGCATTATATAAGAGAATAACTCCTATATGAATGATGAAGCAAAGAAAATGGTAAGGAAAACCTTGCGTATCTCTTAAGGTAGCTGCTGAAGGTTCCAGCCTCGAGCATAACCTGAAACACATAGATTGAGTGAAGCTGAAACAATATATCTCCACATATAAAGGGATTTGCATTAAGTACAATCTGCAGAGATAATGAAGGAATCAATTTATCGCAGACATCCAACCATACTATCCTTGAGGAGGATATTTTTCCACAAGCTGGCCAGAGAATTTAGTGTATGGTCAAGTTTAAGATTATTTCTAAAAGCCCTATATCTTGGTGACTGTTCAAATTTACCTTAATTGTTAGTCCTTTTGTTACTTGCCAAGTAAGGAAATTTGGAATGTTTTAAGCTATTATGTTTGCAGCCTCCTTTGCTAATCTTTATTATATTTTGGAGCAGTCTTGTATGGTCTTTTGATCTAGTTTTATTTTGTCAGTCCATATTTACGGACATTGTAATACTTGTTGGCATTAAGCCTTATTAATTAATTAATTAATTAATTTTCCAAAAAAAAATCAAGAGGAATATATAGACTACTCATATATACTGATGTGGGCAAGCAATTAGTATTATACAAAATACTACTTCTATATGAAATAAGTGCTTATTAATATTACAATACATACAACCTAATTTGAATATTAAACACAGATTTTTTATATAGGAGAAATAAAAGATTTTCATATAAATATAAAGAAAACTAATAATATAATCTTATCCAAAATTTTGTTTAGGAATATATCACTAATCTTATAGTTAAATAAATATTTAAAAGATATTTATTGAGCATTTTTTCTCTAAAATCTCTTAATATATATCTTTAATGTACTTGTCTAATGTGTGTCCGTGGTGAATTCTTTTTGAATATAAACTTTATTAAAACTTACAAATGTGATGGCATTATCAATTAATTTAAATTATAAAAATGATTATTTTAATTAAAATATAATAAATTGGTGTGTGGAAAATTTCCAGAATTTTATAATTCATGTAATTTTCTTATAAGAAAGGATGTTCCACTTATTGAACACGATTAATTATGATAAAAACCCACTAATATTATTAGATCTTTATATATTTTATTAAGTGCGAGTTGATTTTTTGTTAATATATGTAGAAATAGAGAACGAATAAGAAATGTAGAAATGCTTTCTATATTTCTGTGTTAGTAAGGGAATGCACATCCTCCTATTTATACACTCTAGGTAGCATTAATGTGCATTATCTTACGAGAAAATAAAGGCTTAATTATAAGGGTAGTTGAGTAAATAAAGAAACGATAAGATACTAGTTGACTAAATGAAGATATTATAAGATACTTTAATATCCCCCTCAAACTCAAGGTAGTAGTGAAGATGATAACTTGAGTTTGAAAAGAAGATCTTGAAAACATTAAGGAGGATGTGACTTGGTAAAAAGATCAGCAATTTGTTCTTGAGATGAAATTGAGACAAGTTTTATGGTTTCGCGTAACACATGATGAAGCACAAGATAACAATCAATCTTGACGTGTTTAGTTCATTTATGAAAGACATCATTATGAGCAATTTGCATGGCACTATGATTGTCACAGAAGAGAGGAACTGTTGAAGAAAAGGTGACGCTGATGTCTTGAAGTAAACATCTTAACCATAAAAGTTTAGAGGTAATGTCAGCTAGGGCTCGATATTCTTATTTAGTGCTTGAGCGAGAAACAATTGTTTGCTTCTTGCTTTGCCAAGAAATGAGAGATGCACTAAGAAAGAAACAATACCCAGTGGTAGATCAACGATCAATTGACCGGCCCAGTCGGCATCTGAGTATGCATGTAAATCCAATAAAGATGAATGACTGAAGTGAAGTTCATGAAACAAGGTACCTCAAATGTATTAGAGAATATGAAGAACAACAAAAAAGTGAGTGGCACAAGGTGCAAACATGAACTGACTGACAATGTGAACTACATGACCGATATCTGGGCGAGTGACAGTAAGGTATATAAGACTACTGACTAGTTGTCGATAAAGTGTACCATCACTCATAGGAGTTTCATCAGTGACAAAGATATGATCAATAGAGTCGAGTGGAGTTTAGCACGAGATATAAAATCAATAGCGTACTTAGCTTGAGATAAGTTGTAACCTGAATCATCAGAGGATACTTCCCAAAAAGTAGCTCAGGGGACCTAAATCTTTCATTTCAAGTTGTTGATGAAGACAAAATTTGAAAGTAACAATCCCCTGAGTGTCATCGCCGATTATTATCATGTCATCAACATATAGAAGGTGAAGAGTGCACCCTTGATCTGTTTTTGGATAAACAAGGCATGATCATAAGAGTTAGATGTAAAGCCAAGACCGTTGATGGTGGAACTGAATTTAGCAAACAATGCTCGAGGAGCTTGTTTAAGGCCATACAAGGCTTTATGAAGGCAACAAACTTTTTTAGGTGAATGAGCATACCCAGGTGGAGGTTGCATGTATACTTCTTCCTAAAGATCACCATTAAAAAAGGCATTCTTCACATCCATCTGGAATAATTGCCAATGCTTGCTTGCTTCTACGACAATAAGATTGCAGAATGAAGTTAGGCGAGCGACTGGAGCAAAGGTCTCCTCATAGTCAACTTCATATACTTAAATAAACCCTTTCTAACCAATCATGCTTTGTATCTTTCAACTGATCCATCATCTCGAGACTTAATTTTGTAGACCCATTTACAACCAATAATAGACTTATCTGAAGATAGGTCAACAAAGTCCTAAGTTTCATGCTAGAGAGAGCCTGTAATTCTTCCACCATTGCTCGCTGCCATAAGGGGTTAGAACTGGCCTCACGATAAGTGCGAGTTTCATATAGAGAAACGATAGGGGGAATAGATATGGAAATCTTTAACGTGAATAGAGGGTTGGCCTACTTGAGAGGATCGATGGAGGAGTTGTGGAGACTCAATAGATTTTGGTGAATGAATAGAGGAAGAGCTATTTGGTGAGGATGGAGGATCTGTAGCCAGAGAAGACATAATAGGATCAGTCGTTGGTTGTGTTAAGCTGTTAGAGTTATGAGACGGATTTGCAGAAGAAATATCAGGAAACAAAGGTATGGTAGAATCAGAAAAAATTTGTGTGTGGGTTCCCTGGCTCGAAATTTCAATATTGTTGAGAACATTTTATGTTCCTAAAAGGTAACATGTTGAGAAATTCGAAGTCTTTGAGATAGTGGATCCAACATCTATATCCTTTGTGCTTTATCCCATACCCTACAAAGCAACGTAAAGTGCTCTAGGTTCAATTTTGGCATGCTCATGAGGTTGTAATAGAACAAAGCATGCACATCCAAAAACTTTAAGAGACTGATAATTAGGAGTATGATTAAATAAGCACTCATATAGAGAGATATTACTTATGATAGGAGTTGGAATGCAATTGATAGTATAGACAGCAATAAAATTTGCTTCTCCCCAAAGGGTTTCAAGACAAGAGGATGATATGAGTGGGGCTTGAGTGGTGTTAAGAATATGTCTATGTTTGTGTTCGTCTCGACCATTTTGTTGAGATGTGTTTGGATAGGATCTTTGAATGATAGTCCCTTCTTGATTAAGAAAATTGACGAATTTTGTATCTTTGTATTCCATTGCATTATTAGTTCGAAATACTTTAATCTTGCAAAAGAACTGAGTTTGAATCATATTAGTAAAACGAAAGTAGATGGAGAATAATTCAAATCTATGGCACATCAGATAAATCCATATATAGCGAGAAAAATCATCAATAAAGATCACATAATATTTTCTGCTACCTATAGTTTCATGAGGTGCAGGACCCCAAATATTAAAATGAATTAGATCAAAAGGTGCTAAAGAGATAGAATCATTTAGAGAAAATGGTAAAGCATGATGTTTAGAGAGTTGACAAGGAACACAATCAAAATGTTCAGTCTTAACATGATCTAGATTACCGCTAGAGATTAATGACCTTAATATAGAGGTAGAAAGATGACCCAAACGAGAGTGTCATACATGAGAGGTGATAACACCAACAACAAGCTTTAAAGAAAAATTTAGTGAAGTAATCTCAAACAGACATCCAACCTTACACCCTTTCCAAGGATGTTGCCCATCTGTGGATCCTGCACAATACGACTATAACTCAAAAAGAATAAGTTGATACCAAGTTCACATAATTGTCGAACAGAAATAAGGTTTAATGATAGTTTGGGAACAAGAAAAGTTTCAGGTAAATGTAATATGGATATGTGAACAATACCTATATGTTTTACATGCATAGTAGAATTATCGGCAGTATGAACAACGTGTGGAATGGATGGTATTGTTAAAGATTCAAGAATAGAGGAGTCAGATATCATATGATTGTAATAGGTAAAATTAAGATACCAAGAGTTTGAGGTACTTGATGTGACAGATAGGATAGAGGAGGAGACTGTACCAGAATCTGGTTGAAGTTGATGAAGAAGGGCGCAGAGGTCCATTAAAGAGAATTTGGAAGAGGTGCTTTCTATTTGCTCCTTAGTGGCAGCAGCAGCAGTGGAAATAAGCTAGATAAACTTGGAAGAATTATCGTGTCCAAAGTTCTGTTTGAGCCGTTTTCTATATACAGAGATATGATGTCCAGGATTTATACCAGAATCTGGTTGAAGTTGTTGAAGAAGGGCGTGGAGGTCTATTAAAGAGAATTTGGAAGAGGTGCTTTCTATTTGCTTCTCAGTGGCAGCAGCAGTGGAAACAAGCTAGATAGACTTGGAAGAATTATCGTGTCTAGAGTTCTGTTTGAGTCGTTTTCTATATTCAGATATATGATGTCTAGGCTTTTTACAATAGCTGCAAGATCCTTTATAAAACTTCTTACCTATATTGTGAGAAGTTTGGGACGAAGTATGAGTTGCAAAGACAACATCAGTAGATGAGACAGATTTTTCAATACGGAGCATATTAAGACGACTTTTTTCTGAGATGAGCTCCTTAATGACAGTGTCAAGATCGGGTAGAGTCCCTCGATGAAGAAGAGAGCTGCAAATGGGTTTAAATTCATCCTTGAGAGTCATTAGCAAATGCCATATATGTTGACGATCTCAAAGATTTTCATAGAGCACCGCAGAATCAGGATTAGCCCAAACAGGATCGCTAAGTGTTAGTTGATCCCAAAGTTCTTGCAATTCAGACACATAACTGTGCATTGTTTGTCTAGGTTGTTGTTACGTGCGATAAAGCCTCTTATACAATTGAAATCGGTGGACATCATCTGATACAGAGTAATGATTTTTCAAGAAATTCCATATCTCCTAAGTTGTGTCAAACCGAAAATCAAGTTTGATGGCTTTGGCACATGTATTTTAAAACCATGTTATGATTTGATGGTTCATTCCATCCCATATCACTAATCGTTCGGTGAATATGTCAATGTCTTCATCTTTCTTTTGAGTGGGTCTAGGTATTTCTCCAGTAACAATACACCAAAGGAGTCTCCCCTTAAGAAAACTACAAATTTCCTCAGCCCAAAGATCATAGTTGGAGCCATCAAAGATGATATTATTAGGGTTGAGAATGTATGGGGAAGTTTAAAGGCATCCATAGTGAACAAAGACAATAAAATAGGAGAAAACTTACTTATAGAGATAGAATTTTGTTATTCTGACCTCAGAATTGGATTTAGAGTGTCAAAAAACCTTAGGAATTGATCTGGTTTGCAAAGAACTTGAATTAAAAGGTACTAAACCGGATGGTCAAAGTATCGATGAACTTACTTCTAAGCAGAATTGAACCGAACCGAACGAAAGAGTAGAAGACACGTGGACAACTATGAGACCGACATGGGTAAAGATGATGTGGCACAACTATGATGACATGTCAGTGATGTGGCAGGACATGTGGCAATGATGTGGCACGCAATTATGATTCTGACTGTTGACGTGTCTGCTTATGTGGATGCTCTTTGTGTCTAAATGGTGTCGTTTTGCCTTGGAGCGAAACGATATCATTTTGGATCATCTTCTTCTTCCAGCAGCACCTACAGCTCCTGCAACTAGGGTTTCAAAGGCAGTGACTATCTCTAAAGCGTGAAGGCGCGTGAAGCAACGTCTGGTGGTGAATTTTACACCGTTGTGATCTGCTCAAGGAGAGGAACAATTTGGTATATGGGAAATTGTTTTTTGAGCAAATTTAAGAACCCATAATATGAAAGCAAAAATGCTTAAGAGAAAGAATGGAGATGGCTCCATAATTTTAACTCCTTTTATTACAAATGAGGCTAAGATACCATGTAGAAATAGAAAACGAATAAGAAATGTAGAAATGCTCTCTATATTTCTGTGTTAGTAAGGTGATGTACATCCTCCTAGTTCTACATTCTAGTTAGCATTAATGTGCATAATCTTAGGAGAAAATACAAGTTTAATTATAAGAGATAGTTGACTAAATAGAGAAAGCATAAGAAATGTAGAAATGTTCTCTATATTTCTGTGTTAATAAGGTGTTGTACATCCTCCCATTTATACATTCATGATCTTTGGAGAAAATAAAGGTTTAATTATAGGAGATAGTTGACTAAATGAAGATATGATAAGATATTAGTTGACTAAACGAAGATATGATAATAAGATACTTTAATAATATATAGGGAGTTGATTATACAAGTTATCCTTTGGGAGTTGATCAGATTTTCTCTCTAATGTGTTTCAGAGAAATAATTTAAACGTGATTATATGTCTATAATAATTCCAAATAGATCTATGAGAGAGAGATCCCAGTTTCCATTGTTGTGCAAAATTGAACGAAAGGCACTTATATCCTGATCAATCACCGTCATAGACCCGTAATGACAAAATGGTCAAAAGATAAACGAACGGATAAGATTTCATTTGCTCTACATTAATTGCAAACCATAACTTCCCAGAGTAGATAAAAAAGGACAAATTGTGCAAGCTCAAAGGCGATAGAGGAAGATATCTAGACGATCTGAGCTGGCAGATATTGAAAGACCCCTCCCCTGCATGCCAGTGTTAGAACCAGAATCAGAAATTACTCTCGCCAGCATGTGGTTGTCGGGCTTGCCACGCGACACACAAGCGTGTCCACGCATCTCCACGTGGCAACCAGTGGCAGGCCACCAGAGATCGCGCGCAACACCAACCTCTTATCAACAAATAACTCTCCCCCACGAAATATCCTCTCCTCTCTCTCTCTCTCTCTCTCTCTCTCTCTCTCTGTACAATTCAATTCGCCATGAACACCGTCGCTACTGCTGCGGTTCTCTCTCTACCCAGTTCTCTGTGTAAAGCATCCAAACTTAATGTCAGAAAGGTATATAATTCTTGCATTTTCTGATCGCAAAGTGTACTTCTTTTTCTTATGTCTGGGCATTTCTTACTTGTTATATGCTTAGGAGTGTCTAGTTGCTGAGAGTTAGTTGGGTGCTTGATTCTAGCGAAGCCTGGAAAAGTAAACTTTTCTACGCTTTTCGTTTTGATATATTATCTGGGTATCCCTTAACATGGTGGATATTAGGCTTATGATACTTATGATGGACCAAATCCTATTGCGCACCTTCTAGCTTTAGAGCACGGATTGGTTTAGTTAATAAATCCTCAAGGCATTCTGAGAACAGGGGATCCCTAAAGTACAGCCCTCCTTTTTTTGCCCCCTTCTTTTCTGCAACTGGTAGTGAGCAATGTGAAGAAGTCTCTGCTCCTTTCATTGGCAAGGGTGATTTGCTAGCTTAGTCCTGATTAAGATCATAGTCGCAACGTTCATGCACATACATGTATTCATGTATATCCTCGAATAGTTGACTTCTCGACATCTAAGCTATAAAAATTATCCACTAGAAAGTTGCATCAGTGAAAATTTTACTTTTAAGCTCATGTTAGCCGATGTTGTTTTGGAGATTAAGGGTGCAAGGGGAGGTGTTAAGGTCTTTGCTGTATTCAGCGAGGAAGGTGGTATGCTGGAGAAAAGGAACACATGGAGCACAATCTTTGATGTAGAAGATCCTAGGTCTAAAATGCCGCAGTGTAAAGGGAAGTTCTTGGATGTAAATCAAGCCCTTGAAGTGGCTAGATATGACATTCAATATTGTGATTGGCGAGCCCGACAAGATCTGCTTACCATCATGCTCCTTCACGATAAGGTTCATTCCTATTGCTTGATTATTGTCTTGAGTTCATCCATTCAGTTTATGATGAAATATGATTAGTGTGTGTTTGTTCATTTCGCCTTTAATCCTCTTAGGCTAACTGCAAGTATGGTTTAGAAATGAAATGTTGAACAAAAGATATAAATCAAAATGTTAATTGCTGGTTACAATCTGAATCTTTTCTGTGTATTATATTTTTAGCTTTTTTCTTCACCCCAAGTTATATGGCTGTAGGTTGTGGAAGTTTTGAACCCTTTAGCCCGTGAGTACAAATCTATTGGCACATTGAAGAAGGACCTGGCTGAGTTGCAAGAGGAATTAGCCCAGGCTCATAGACAGGTTTCAACATTTTTTTATTACATTAGGACATGCAATTTTGATTTCCTTGGCTGGGGTTAAACCCATTGAAGCACAGATGACCAGTAATTAATTGCATGGGTTTTCCAAACTACGAGTGTCATTCATCTTGTGAAACAAGTGGTCATCGTTGTGTTGCTAACCAGAGAATTTTAGTCTTAATCAATAATGATTTGCTCTTCAATCTCGTTAGAATTGTGGATTTGACACATGAAAACAACAGGTTCACATATCTGAAGCCCGGGTCGCTACTGCTTTAGATAAACTTGCCTACATGGAAGAATTAGTTAATGATAGGCTGTTGCAAGATAGAAATTCAACAGTTTGTGACCAAAGATCACCTTCTCCCAGTACTTCTACTCAATCTTTGGACGTTATGAAAAGGCCAAAGAAAAGCTTAAATGTATCTGGTCCGGTTCAACTGCACAATCCCCGCCTGAAAAATTTCTGGTATCCTGTTGCTTTCTCCATCGATCTGAAGGGTGATACCATGGTGAGCTCTATGGATGCTTAATTTTATATTTATGCATTGCATCATTTTTTCTCGTGATGCCAGTCCCATAAGTAAATTATCATAAAATGAGAACTCTTTCCTTACTGCATGCGGTGGCACTTTCATTTCTTTGTTCTTCTTTAGTGAAGGTATTCCGGTTATCCTCATATGTTGGCATCAGTTGGCCTCTGTCATTGCTTTTTCAAAAAGAATAGGTGGAATTGTCATTTTAGATTTAGAGTTCCTCATCTTAGTGCATTTGGCTATACTTCGTTACAGATTCCAATTGAGTGCTTTGAGGAACCATGGGTTATATTTCGTGGCAAAGATGGGAAACCAGGATGTGTCCAGAACACCTGTGCGCATAGAGCATGTCCACTTCACCTTGGTTCAGTGAACGAGGGACGTATTCAGTGTCCTTATCATGGTGAGTGGCAAAGGCCAGATTGTTGTATGTCTCTTGTATTTGACAAGTAATAATTTAGCAATAGTGAGGAACTTATAATTTTCAAATTTTGGTGGATAAATGTCAGGGTGGGAGTACACTACGGATGGAAAATGTGAGAAGATGCCCTCCACACGGTTACTTAATGTGAAGATAAAGTCATTGCCATGTTTTGAGCAAGAAGGGATGATCTGGATCTGGCCTGGTGATGATCCCCCTGCAGCGACTCTTCCTTCGTTACTGCCCCCCTCTGGTTTTCAAATTCATGCAGAGGTGCAAATCTATTGACTGTTGACCCTTTTACTGTTTTCTGTTAAGGTTGGTTTCTGGACTATTGCAGCTTGATTTAGCAGCAAGCTTGATATCTCAAACTTTTTATCTAGATTGTCATGGAACTTCCAGTGGAACATGGGCTGCTTCTGGATAACCTTTTGGATCTTGCTCATGCCCCCTTTACTCATACATCCACCTTTGCAAAGGGATGGAGTGTCCCCAGGTTTGTTTCTGCAATCTTTGATTTGACTGTTAGTGGCTGATGAATTTGCAGAAATTTCAGTACTTAAAGAGAAAATGATTATGGTTTTCCGGCATTGAATATACAGTTAAACCAAACAACTTATCATAAAGAAAAGAACAGAGACAAGCCAATAATATATAGTTAAATGAGATCTCATTTATTTTAGTAGTAGTATTGCTTAGTGGATTCTCCATTTTCTTGCAAAAGATTTGGATCAATTGTCATAAAAGAGTAGTACTTGTGCATCTATCGGAGATATTACATAAAGTGATAAAGGCACGAACTCACTTGGTGATTTGCCTCATTCTTCAAAATTCCTGTAGTTTAATATTCTTGGAAAAATTCTCATAATTTGTGAAATGGACAAACACAACTCTTTTGTTAGTGTTTCCATTAATTTTTGACTTAATTGACACCTGACTTGTTTCATACTGTGTCATATGTTAGTTCCGTCAAATATTTTAATTAAAAAACTAACGGAAGAGGTGTGTGTATATTTAATAAAGTATGAGGGCTTTGTTTTAAAATATTAAATTATAAGGGTTTTTAAGAAATCAAGTAAATCATGAGTAAATTATATATATATATATAATATGATATATGATATATGAGCTCATTCAGTTCAAAAAATTTGATACTTTATAAATTCTTATTATTAAATGTGTATTAATTATATGTATAAACTCATTAAAAATATTTAATAGCACATAACTTCTTGCACAAACTTTGTCAATTCTTTTATATTTATTTTAGATCTTTATATTCCCCCACCTTATTACATCTATATTATAATTATATATTTAGATTATTAATAAACTTCAACTATCCATATATATTTAAATTACAGTTAGAGTTGCATATAATGTAAAAAGTTTTAGTACTTCATATTCAGGAAGTGTATTATTCATTTGTACAAGTTTTGTTAGTTTCTTTATTTCTATTCTAAACCTTTGCACCTTAGGACATTAAAATTTGGCATCATATATTTGAGTTGGATAATAAATGATATTTATGTATTATATTGAAATTGTAATCAAGAGGGTAGGAGGGAGAAAAATAAAGAGCATATTAATATAATGAGAAATAAGGGAGAAATACAATAAGTTTGAGAAATTTTCAATTCTTAATTTTTAAAATAAAAAATAATTGTCGAAGTTGTTATATAAAGGGCTTAGCCTAATTTCCTACTTGTAATCCATATCTTCAGCTTGGTGAAATTTCTAACGCCTGCATCCGGCCTCCAAGGATATTGGGATCCTTACCCTATAGACATGGAATTCCGACCACCTTGTATGGTTTTATCAACCATTGGCATTTCAAAGCCTGGAAGACTAGAGGGGCAAAACACTAGACAATGTTCGACTCATCTTCACCAGCTTCACGTATGCTTGCCTTCGTCAAGAAATAAAACTCGTTTATTGTATAGAATGTCATTGGATTTTGCACCCTTGCTGAGGCACATCCCTTTTATGCAATATATGTGGAGACATTTCGCTGAGCAGGTAAAGAATTGTTTCAAGTCTGCATGACTGAAAGGTATGATTTCTGCTCTTTGTTTTTGACACTTCTGAAATGATTCTGAGCAGGTACTTAATGAAGACCTAAGACTTGTTGTTGGGCAGCAAGAGCGGATGATAAACGGTGCTAATGTGTGGAATTGGCCTGTGTCTTATGACAAGTTAGGAGTAAGATACAGGCTATGGAGAGCTGCCGTAGAGCAAGGAAGAAAGCATTTACCTTTCAGTGAATCATCATAAACCTCAAACTTTCGGATGGATTTAGTTCTCAATTTGCTTTTCTGGAATTCACCCTGTTACTCAACTCATCTTCAGACAACAAGCTCACAAGATAATCAGCTAAGGATGGATATTTGAGACTGAAGTCCTTTTGAGAAACATCATCAAAGCACTCGGCGCCAACTGTGAATTGATCAAAGAGGAGAGGTTATCCTTGATACAAGCCATTTTTCTTATCTAATAGAAACTATACACTTAATTAGTTTTGTGTATAGATAAACCTTTTTGTATTTTCTTTACTTTTGTCCCCATTTTGTCCCCACCTTTTTTTTTTTTGTGATTTACCCCTGACCATTCTCAGCCATTTAGATGACGGGTATATTTCATCCTTGGGATCTTGATTTGTAGCAATTCTTGGGAGGTGTAAGTCTCTATTATACTGGACGACAGCTCTAAACTTATAGCAGTCAATTTTTCCATTGCAATTAGAGCCACAAGTCCATCATCATCAAATCTTTCTTTTTGCTTTATACGTTTGGTTCCTGTAGGCAAGTGTTAGAATGTCCTTTAGTATTAGGATCGTGAAGACGAACAAAGCAATCAATGATCAAACGGTGGCTGATTGCGCAACGAGGATCGTCAGCAAGTCACTCCAACCCCCATTATTGAAAGATGAAATCTATAGCATAATCTACGAATCAGGGTTAAAAAAACGTTTTATGGGATCGGGGGTTTGGGACGAAGTAAAAAGAAGGGCTCTAATAGATTTGTAATATTCAAATATATAAATTTTAAAAGCATATTTTCATTACTAAAATTTAATGTATAAATGACTCAAGTAATAAGTCGACGCATTTAATAAAATACTAAATGATTGTAATAATAGTTAACAACATCTTGCAAATATTAACAACAATAAAATCACTAACAATAGTAGCTATGGAGAGATGTTGTAGAGCAAGAAAGAAGCATTTATCTTTCCCGTGAATCAACATAACCAAATAGTAATATCATATTTCAAAACTTCAAGAGAATTGCACTAAAAAACATATAGATGATTATGAAAAATAATTTTTTCGCATATTTCTATATATAAAATCATTAATAATAGTATCAAAATCAATATTGTCTACTATATATATATATAATAGTTAATCCGTTCAACATTTCTTGTGACATTGATGGAATCAAGTAAATTTTCAATAATTTTAACTTTGAAAAACTTTTCTCAGCCGATGCTATTATCATAGATATAGTCAATAGAATTTGATAAGTAATTGAAATATTTGGATAATAATCTGCAGTTTTAACAAATTCAAAAATTTCAACTGATGACATAACTCATTTGGCAAAATCATTTGCAACATTTTTAATTTAGAAAAAAGATTATCTAAATCTACATTCGACATATTATCATGAGAAAAAGTTTTAGTAAAATTAATGCAACATTATCTTAATTCATTATAATCCAACATTCTCAACTTCTTTAAATTAAATAAGAATTTAAAAATACTTTCAAATTTCATTAATTATTCAAATATATTTTTCAACGAAGCAATTTCCATATCCACAACTAGTAGAAAGTAACTAACTCTAAAGGAATCTTCAGCTGTTTGTATTTATCTAGGATTATCATTTTTTATCAAATTGTCTTTTCCTAAAAATACAATGTCTAGTTAAAAATGTAGGTTCTATATTCATCTCATGTGTAAGACTTTTAACAATATTCATATTAGAAGTAAACTATTCGTTTTTATATTTCTCAAAAAATAACACCACACCTTCTAATTGCTCTATGGTACTGTCAATGCACACAGATTTAGGTTGCAACTTTTTACTCACCAAGGTAATAGCGAATAAAATATCATATCAAATAATGATAACAAGTAAAAACTCAAAACTCTCTAAGTATACTAGCCAAACTTTCCTCTTTACTCTTTGACTTGGCATTATCACAAGATCAAGACGAAAACAAAGAGTAAAAAACAATATCTTATATAAGGAGAAAATTTTAATATCCTATATAAAAATGAAACAAAAACAAAGAGTAAATTATTATGATATCTGTGAAATGAAAGAAATATAAATTATCAAGATAAATTTTGATTCCAATTATCATATGATTTATGTTAAAAAGATACTAACAAGAATTAGTTGAAAAAATTTAAAATTAGGAAACTTATTACAAATATAAGAAAAGATATTTGAAGAATAAAACATGAAGATTCAAATTAGATAATAATGGAATGATTAACCTTGTATAAATTGGATTGCATTAGTATAACATGTCTTATAACATTCATGTAATAGTCTTAATCAATATAATTAAATTGTCATAATAATGATAATTTCAAAATTGATGTTTAAAATGAACTTTTCACTTATTATGTTGTAATATTAGGTTAAGAAGTCATATTATGCTAAAATTATCACAGATTGATAAGATTTAATTGAAATAAATAAATTTTATAATGTTTATGACTTTTAAAATTATAATTGTTAAGATCTTCTTCTCTTTTAGTATATTCTAGGCTTAGGCTTATGCGCATAGGTCATTAAAGCAACTACATGTTATTTAATTAATATTCTATTCCAATTTATATATTTTATTTCTCTTATACAAAATGTTTATTATTTATTGTAACAAACGTTTGTCAAATTATTTTAAATTAATTTAATTAAAAATTTTGTAAATAATATATAAATTATTAGTTATTATATAAATATTTAACACCAAATAGTAAATCTTTTAAGTGGTAAAAGAGAGGTGGACCATTATATATGACGGATAAAGATATAATATTCCAATTTCTTTTAAGGAAATATAAAATATTACTAAAATGTCACAATAATTACCTTTTTTCAATTTTTTAGTATATACTTTCAGATAAATGTTCATTCATTGTAATCTAATTACTGGTGGGACCTATTATAACTTAGTTTTGTTAAAAAGCATCCTAAATGAGATCTCCAAGAAAGAGGCAACAAGGTGAATCCTCCACTTTAGTCCAACCCCCAGAGAGGCCACAGATAATACTGTTCAATGTCGTGGCCCAGGAGGAACAATATCAATGACTAAAAGATAAGAAATTCAGCGCCAATTGATACATTGACTGCGAGGCATTGAAGTACGTTGGCTTAGCCCAACAAGTTTAAGAGCTCATGAATATAGGAGCCTAGTCCCGATTCTTTGAAATTGTGGTACCTTCATATAGAGAGCTCACCTTAGAGGTCCTCGCCATATTCTCCGTTGAGAAGGGATGTTGTGATAAGGATTGACCCAATACAGTCCAGTTCCAGATGATGGAGGAGATGCATCAGATGAGTTACACCAAGTTCTCCATCAATATGGGTCTTTACAATCGGAAGTACATTGGGACACCAGAGTACCTAGCATTATGATAGATGCATAATTGATCATAATTTTACCTCAAATTTAATGTATTCTTATTTGATATTTGATATTTTTAGTATATATTTGTTACTTAATTCATTTCAAGTGTGTTTACAGAGTATAAATGCCTTCACAGACTTAAAGGATAAGAATTCAGACAAAAACATAACGTAAAATAGAGAATCAACAATATGGAATGAGTGCATGACCGTGCACTTTAACAAGCCCGTGCATTTTCACAATTTCAGGCATTTTCGGACATACACGGTTTGATACACAACTGTGTACCAAACCATATAAGTCCCAAAAACTCCTTAAAATTATTCCTTTATTAAGAGTGGATGAAAATGACAACCTCTTTAAGGATTTTATTACTATCTCCTATGGTTGGAGGCCTAATTAGAACTACCAAACAATATATGGAAGCTAACTGGGAGAATATTCAAAGGGTAAGACTACCAATAGATGGCTACAAATAACCTGAACAATGATGATGTGGAAAATATAGTTAAATGATGATGTGGAAAATATAGTTAAAGCACCTAGCTCATCCATTCAGACCACTAATCAGGGAATAATGTCAGAGGCTCATTCTCTGTCAAATCCAAAGAAAGCCCCATTATACTCAAGTGAAGTTACTAGGGCTTTTAGTGGCCTTATTTCTTTAAATTGCCTATAATCAGCTAAGGTGAATCTCGCTTCTAGCTCTGATATCTCTAAAATGGATGCTTCTGCAAAGGGGTCTTTGATAGAAAACAAAGGTAACTTAACTAACTAGAATATTCTAAGCTCTCCTCCTCCTAAGGAACTATCTGAATCAAGCTCAGGTAATGATTTTAAAATGGCTATAAGAAGGAAGTCTAATAGAAGAAAGAAGGGTCATATTTTTTCTACACCTAAATGACTATACTTATATGGAATGTTAGAGAGCTTAATTGCCCTACTAAGTGGCAAGCTTTGAAGAATTATATCTCTAATAATGTCTTTTCATATTAAACTTTTAGAAACTAAATTAAAAGAAAACAAATATGGAAACTTGAAATTCATAAAAAATCACTAGGAAATAATTACCAATCATCACTACCATTACAATGATAGAATAGTAGTAGCATTTGATACTAATAGGATTAAGTTTAGTCATTCCATTTTAGTTGATCAACTGATACATTTATCAAGTAGATTAAAACAAAATAAATTGAATTACTAGTGACCTTTATATATGTTTTTAATCTCACCTTTCAAAGGATTCCCCTATGGAATAAGCTGAGGGATATCAGATTCTTCATTAACAGTCTTTGGATAATCCTATAAGATTTCAATAGCATGATTCACCATTATAAAGCTTAGGGTAATATTGTATAAGGAATCAATATGAGGACTTTAGATATTATATGGCAACTAACCAAGTCACTAATACGAGCATAGAGGGATATTTCTTTCATAGAATAATAAATAAAAAAGAAGATGGTGTTTTAGAAAAAATAAGATTAACAGAGCACTGGTAAATGAGAAATGGCTCCATACTTTCCCTAATAGCAAAGCATTTTACAATAATATATTGTTTTCTTAATGTAGAGATCTATAATTCTTTGGCTAAAGGAGGAAGATAGGAACTCAAGATTTTTCTATAAAATAATGCTCTATAGAAGAAACAACATTATAAATGATTTCTTGAGGACTAGAGATGATTCACTAATAGTCTCTTTAAGAACATCTTTTCAAGAGGCCTTCTTATTCTTATCCAATATATTGGGAACCCTTACTGATGGATATTTCTCTGTTTAACTTATTCAATCTATAATCAAAGAATAGATCACATCCTAAGAGGCTGAATTCCTTTCTAGGCCTTTCAATGAGGGTGATGTGGGAAAAGCCTTATTTGCTCTTAACCCTAACAAAACAGTAACACTTGATGGCCTAAATGCTTTCTTCTTTCATAGAACTTAGCCTCTTACTAAGAATATGGTGACTTCAACAATCTTTGAGTTTTTTCAAAAATGAAAGAATATTAAAGGAAATAAATAAGATATTCATATATCTATTTCCCAAAGTTCAAGCTCTTAATGCTTTGAAGGTTTTCATGCCAATTTCTTGTTGTAGTAAAATTTACAAGATCATCTGTAAGCTTACTGTGGATAGACTAAAATCCATACTAACAATATAAGTTGATGCTTTTTAGGAGGCATTGCATTAGTTTTAGACAGATAGGGGATAACTTCTTACTAGCACAAGAACTTTTTAAAAACTATTATAAGAAGTGTACTAGTAGGAATTAAGATTTTAATATTGACTTTCATAAGGCATTTGACTCTATAGATTGGAACTTTAACTTAAATACACTCAAGGTCTTTGGTTTCCTATTAATCTTGATGTTTAGATTAAACAACGCATCGTTTCAGTCTCTTACAGTGCTCTAGTAAATGGTGAGCATCCAAAATTATCAAGGATGCCAGAAGATTGAGGTAAGGTGATCCCCTTTCACCATATCTATTCACTGCAACCATAAAGGTGCTTATTAGGTTCATCAAACTAGTCATTAATCAAGAGAAGCAATTTAATTTCCATCCCAAATATAAAAAGTTGAAGATCGTTAGTTTTTCCTTTGTAGATGACTTAACTTTGTTCTCTAAAGTTGAATCAAACTCCTTAAGTGCATAATGACTACTTTGAATTCTTACAAACTACTCTCAAGTCTATCTATCAACAAGGATATAAGACATATGTATTTGTCTTCTAGTGCCGAGCATACTACCACTTAATTTTCCTTTTTGACATATTTGAAGTTCTTAAAGTCTCCCTTAATATACTTGGGCATGCCCATCTCTTCTAAAAGGCCAAGTTTTAATAAGTTTCAACCTTGATTTAAAAAGATTCAAAAAGGATCTATAACTGGTGTAATAAAAGCTTATCTCTATTAGAAAGACCTAACTCATTAATTATGTTCTAAATAGCTCATGTCTAATGGTTATCTCAATTAATGTTTCTAAGCAACATAGTTAAGTCAACTGACAAGATGATGAGGAAGCTTCTTTAGTTAAGTGACATTTCTAAAAACTCAATTTTCAAAGTTAAATGGATTGACATATTCTTACTAAGGGATAAAGGAGGGCTTGTAATAATGTTGTTGAAAACAACAAGCAAAGTGCTTATGATTAAAAGAATATGGATAATTTTTAATGATAAACAAGCTTTTATGGGCAAGATGTATTTATTCATATTATTTGAAGGATGAAAACACAACTCCTCATGGAAAATAGTTCATATCCCAAAGCTGAGAGAAGGAGAAAAGAAAGATTTTGTATACATGTTAGGAGATGACACAACTTCTTTCTTCTAGCATGACAACTGTAGTTACTGTAGTCCCCTTGCTAAAATTGCAAGGCTTAAACCCTTGAAGAATGTTATTCCATGTAATGCTTTAGTTCGTGAGATGATGAGTAAAAGATCGAGTCACTTAAAAAATATGCTAAGAACTCTACTAATTCAGCATCTTCTAAGCCTGGATCTAACCCCTAATAGAGAGGTGCAGTGGAACCTCTTCTAATATGTTTACCAATTCTTCTTACAAGTCTATACCAAGGAATCAAGCAAAAACAAAAGCTAAATGGCATATATTGGATTAACCAAACAAGCTAGAGCTTCTTTTATCTTATGGCTCACAATCAAGGAAAAGTTAAGTATTCTTGACAGGTCAATAAGACTTGTAAGCATCTTAAAGGTATGTTTATTGTGTAATCAAGAAGATGAGACCTTGGAATACCTTTTCTTCAAGTGTTGCTACTCCTCATACATTTGGAATGATATTTTGCAGCTTTGTAACTTCAATTCTCCTCTTACAAATTGGCAGAATATTATTAAATGGATTGATCAAAACCATGCGATATATGAAGGTGATTTCCTGGTGTTTAAATTCTCCTTTGGCAATATGGTATATTATATATGGAAACAAAGAAATCAAAGGATAATTCATAACCAAGATGTAGAGGAATACACTGCTTAGTGAACTGATTGGAAAGATTAGAATGCAATTAGTAACTCACCTCATTCAGCTTAGATGCAGTTTGCTGATAGCCACCAGATGGAAGCTGCCCATGGATAAGATTAGTAAAAGTTGATGTCTGATTGTTGAACTATCTTTAGTTTTTCCATCCCAAGCCAGGAGTATTAACAGACTAGCTTGATGTAATAATATTAGGTGCAATTCTTATACTCCAATTAGTTGCTTCTCATCGGTCTTTAGGAGTTTCTAGTTTTAGCTTCGGATGAATGTTGTTCAAGGCTATCTTGGTGGCCTAATTTCTACTTGTAACTCTATGGAGCTTAAGTTAGTAATGTCCTCATTTTTTTTGTTCTTTGAGCTATAATATAATTCCCTTGTCATCTCAAAATAAACTTTATTTAGTATTATTGCAAACATAAGTGTTAATTTAAACCTTAAGACTAATATATTTTGTTATATTAAAAAGCTGTAACTCTCAATTATAAGAGCTGACTCTAAAGAACATTACACTTACCGTTTAGCTTAAGTACAAAGCCAATACATAAACTACATAAAACATTGGTTCCTAGAAAGTGGAAATAGCACAAGAGCCTTACAGAAGCCAGTTTGTTGATAATCTAAAGGATAGCTTCAAATTGTTCCTCTCACAATTGTCATCTCACGAATTATATGGGGATTAGTAAGTTGGAACTCCTTAATTGTCGCTTTTACTCCCTTAAAGATTCTATGGCTCCTTTGTCAAAGCCATATGGAGAAATTTTGCATCATCCCCTCTAAGATTAGGGCCTATGAAAAGGAGGTGAGATTCTCTATTTCCCTTAACCAATTCCTACTATGTTCCATCTCATTTCATTCACACATTTCTCTCTGTCCAGTGTAAATATGTGGATAAGATGGGCTGAAACAGAGTAGGAATTTTTTTTTAGAAAAATAAAACAGAGTAGAAATTGGTTAAGAAGAACAAAGGATCTGCTCCTCATGAAAAGGCATCTTTCCATTCACTAAAGGGACATGTTACCTCACATCTCTCGAGTATATCCAAGCAACAAAAAAAATTTGTTGCAAGTGTTTACTATGATGTGCTTTTAATATGCACATGTTATTAGTTGGCGACCTGTTTTATTTTCGGGACATGTTACCTCACATCTCTCGAGTATATCCAAGCAACAAAAAAATTTGTTGCAAGTGTTTACTATGATGTGCTTTTAATATGCACATGCTATTAGTTGGCGACCTGTTTTATTTTCATTTTTATAAAAAATAGAGCCTAACATTTTTAGGTTGATTCACTGTTCCCATATTGCGAAGCTTCTCCCCTTTTGGACGCACAATGTTTTTGCAAATATGAGGTCTACCTAGGAATGTCAATGGGCCGGGCTGGGCCGGGTTTGCGCCTGGCCCGGCCCGGCCCAGTCA
>JAOQMM010000006.1:7464592-7476825 GCA_027563515.1 Erythroxylum platyclados
CTAGGACAGTGGCTTAATAAGATAATTTTACAAGATTCTCTATAGTGATCACGTGCTTAATCTTATAACTTCCATCATAATTATTTTCCTAATAACTACCTAAATATATACTTAGAGCTTTAATGAGACCTAAGCTTCTTTTGCATGCCATAAGGCTTTAATAGTCAATAGTACATTACTGTCTTGAACAATGCATGGAACTATATTAATTTCATTAAAGAACTTATTGGTCCAATTAATAATTTCCACTTAATGAAAAATGTATTATGGCTTAATTAGAAACTATTGCTACATTGGAGCCTTTCCAATCTTAAATGATATTATTCTAAGTAAAATAGACCTTAATTAGGATTTATTTCTAAAGTTAATATCTATATAACCTTGAACTCAAATATCAACTCATATATAGAATAATGAATATTTTAAATACTTCATAAGTATAAGATATCTCAAATACTAAACATCTTTAGTACATTATCTATGTACTTGACTTAGAATTGGGAAACAACTTCCAATTTATCTCTATATAGCTAATTCCCAAAATTAAGCTGTTACCTTTTCATATCCAACATCATACAATATCTCATATTGTATTTTCCTCCTTACATAAATCCATAGTCTTATACAATTTCATTGTAAAGGTATTCATTAGATAATCGAAATTTTAAAACTCACCAAATCGATCTTATTGAAGTGCTTTAGCATTTTTTATTGTTAATCTCTACTTACATTTAAATAATTTGAACTTTTCAAAATTTTAAATCAATATTTCATTTAATATATATGATTGTATCACATTATGGACTAACAATTCATAAAAGGATAATTCTTATATTTCATTAGTAATGAAATATAAGAAAAATAATAATGAAAGATAAGAATCATCCTTTTATGAATTGCTATTCCATCCAATACACCACATGTATAAATTTAATAATTCAATACCATCATCATCCTTTCACAAAAGTTTGATTTGGTTATTCTTCAGCTTAACAAGTTTCACAAGTTTTATATGATTCATAATCAAAAAGATACATATATCCTTGTATGTAAATTTATAATTCTTATTATGTTAATTAAACCAGCATGGCATGAAAGGATTGTCTAAATTATCTAACTTTGTATTCTTGCCACTTATGTTAAGCATAAGTCTCCTTTAATCCAACACATACAAACTATTTGCATAAACTTTAATCAATTACTTTTAATAAAAAACCTATTTCCTATCATGTATTGAACATTATAATAATGTTGAATCTAAATTCAGTATCAAATACTCATAAACATGAACTAGAACTACATATGATCTCTATAATATCACATATAAGTAAGAATAGTCATACAATCATTTTCTTCTTATGACGACTATTACCATACTAAAGCAAAGTCATTACTTGAAGTCCATGTTTATGCTTTTATTAGAGTAAATTGAATGAAACAATTTCATCAAGGTACTATACCTTTCAGCTCTACTCTATGCAACCTCTTGCATCTTGCTATTATGATGTTGACATACCTCTTACATTCCCAAATCAATACTAATTAAGAACAATAAAACATTCTCTCTAATTACTTTACGGTGATTAATCCTATCGTGATCACTCAATCACCTCCATACAGTTCATGATACATCCAATGGCTACTGAATGAGCTATCCATGATTAGAATAAGTCATAAGTAGTATCAAAACAAGCAATCCCTATATAAGATAACTTTAGAGACCTCAAGTCAAAGAACCACTTATACAATCATCACAATGAGAATTTCCATAGACATACAAGTAATATTCCAAATGGATTTCTCATATTGGGTCAATTCAGTGAACTTATTCTCTAACAAACACTCACACATTTGTTTAAGTATCTCTATACTTTAGCCTATGAGATCAACTACTTTCTTCATATGGAAAAACAATAATTGTGCTAGTCTTTTTACATCTAAACATGTACAAGATAAAGAATGTCTTTAAATGATTTTGTCACTAAACTACAACCAATAGATTAGTTGTAGGGCATAAGCCAACAATCTCCCACTTACACTAAGCGAATCGTTTAAGTATCTTATACCATATCACTATATAACGATTATGCTATTGTTGGGAAAATGACTTAGTGAGAAAATTCTAAAAGATTCTTTATAGTGAGCACTTGCGTAAATCTTACAACTTTTATCTTAATTATCATTATACTTAAAAAATTGCCTAAATACATCCTTAGATCTTTGATGAGCCCTTAGCTCCCTTTACCTACCCAATAGCTCTAATGTTCTACAGTATATTATTGTCTTAAATAATGCAAGGAACTATATCAAGTTCATTAAAGATCTTATTGATCCAATTAATCATTTCCACTAAATGAAAAATGTATTATGGCTTAATTAGCAAACATTGCTACATTGGAACCTTTCCAATCTTAAAATGATATTGTTCCAAGCAAAATAAACCTTAATTAGGATTTACTTCTAAAATAAATATCTTTATCTCCTTGAACTCAAATACTAACTCATACATAGAATAATGAATATCTTTAATACTTTACAAATATCTGACATCTCAAATACTAAACATCATTAGTACATTATCTATGTACTTGGACTTATAATAGGTGAACAACTTCCGATCTATCATTATCTAAGTACTTGGACTTATAATAGGTGAACAACTTCTAATCTATCTCTATAGATCTAATTCTCATAATTAAGTTGTTACCTTTTCATATCCATTTAGAGTTGTTCTTAGACAATTATGTTTTCAATAATTAAAAATTAGAATTATTGTTCGCTGTGAGTAATGTGTCTCTACATACTCCTACTGAAGAGGATGACTATACTCCATCTAAACCTCCTATAGACATGATAAGTTCACAATCTTCTCCAAAACAAACTCCTTGAATTCATCATGAAAGTAAATCTTTCAATATCGCATAGCCTTTCAACTATACATCAAATGTATCATCAAAGGAACTAATTTTAGTTGGATGTATTGTCATCAGATTTGAACCTTTCAAATTTCATCTTACTCCTACTACTTATTTTAAGAACCATTCTCTTAAGAGTATACATTGAAACAAACAATTTATTCAACAGATCTGTAAGATTATATCCAGCCTTTTGGATATCTCATAACCTTTTATTACCTAATCTAGTTCTAAACTTAATGGATAATGCATGCTTCAATTAAACATTACACCCTTAAATCATTAACTTTGACTCTTTTAAAGTATTAGTGTTCCATTTCTGGTATGAAATCTTACTAATTGATTCAATTGGAACTATTAAAGGTAAGTCATTGTACTATCCATAGCTATAGGAAAAATAATATATATTGCATCATTCAATATCTCATATTGTATTTTCCTCCTTACATAAATCCATACTCTTATAAAATTTTGTTGCGAAGGCATTTGTTAGAGAATCTCATTCCCTATAGATAACAAAAAATTTAAAACTCGCCACAACAATCTAATCGAAGCACTTCAGCATTCTCATTGCTTAATTTCCACTAAGATTTAAATAATTTGAACTTTTCAAAAATTTAAATCATTATTTCATTTAATACATATGACTATATCACATAAAGTCATTAGTAATCTAATTAAATATAGTATTATCCTTTTATGAATTTTTATTTCACCCAATACATCACATGTATTAGATTTAACAATTCAAGAATATCATCATTTTTTCATCAAAGGCTGATTTGGTTATTTTTCAAATTGACAAGTTTTACAAGTTTTATACGATTCATAATCACAAGGATACACATATCCTTATGTGTAACTTTATGATTCTCATTGTGTTGAATTAACCAATATGGCATAAAAGGATAGTCTCGGTTATCTAATTTTGTATTCTTGCCATTTATGCTTAAGTATAAGTCTCTTTTAATCCAAGACATCCAAACTATTTGTATAAAATTCGATTTACTACTTTTACTTAATAGTTTATTTCTTATCATGCCTTAAATATTGTAGTAATGTTGAATCTAAATTCAGTATCAAATATTTATAAGCATGTAGATTGTATAAATGATAAGATATCCACTTTTGAGAACATTATGATGATATAAGGAGATGTTTTGTGAAAAAGTGTCAAACAGAAACACGGTTACTTTGATTATGGAGGAAAAACAGTTGATGTATGAAGCTATTTCTTATATAATATGGATGCATAACTTCATTTCAACATTAGGAGTTATGAATGCCATTTTGAGGCCATTGAAATTATTTTATAACAATTTTGCTATTGTATCTTTTCTCATAATACTAGGAACACTTATTGTTCTAAGCATATTTATATCAAGTTCTATTTTTTAAAAAGATAAAATTTTAAAATCTCTTATTACTATTGATTGTATACCTTAGAGCAGTATGTTGGTAAACCGACTAACTAAAGGGTTATCTATGTCTGTATTTTAGGAATATGTCTCTCATATGAAACTATTAAGAGCCTAGTTTTCTTTACTTTAGTAGGAGTCTCCGTTCTATGTATGTTTTGTGATGATTGTTTAGATTTGTATAATGCATTCATATTATAGATCTTTTTTCACTATTTATGACATTTTGTAACTCTACATTTTTTTTATGAGTGACAATTTGATGATATTCATTTTGATGAATCTATATTAATATTATTATCATACTTTTGGATTAGTAGTACCAAATTTATATAACCCATACTTCCTATCATTATATTAGTTGTGTATTATTATTTTGGCTATGTATATTGTTATGAAATGATTATGGTATGATTATATTATCCAAGTACGACAATATTGAATTAACTAATATCGACTAGCATAGACTTATAATAATTAATATTTTAATAATGTATATATGACATTGTATTCATTTATCTAATAAACATTATATTACTAACTATACTATAGACCTTTAGATCTATTCCTCAATCTTACCTAAGCCTACTCATTAGACTTGTGGCTCACTATAAGAAATATTTTAACATAATTAAATTATTCTTCTCTATCATCAATTTGTAAATTATGTGATGGTATGTGACAGAAGTTGGTGAATTTATGAATTTAAATTTAATCTTTGTTGCTCGAAACCCAGCATTATGTAGTTATCTTCAATGCCATTTTCCCCTTTTCATAAGCTAAAAAAGAGAAGAATAAATAATGAAGATATCTATATAGTAGTTTTAAGGCAAACAAAGGTTTGAAAAAATATTAAAGTGGGGAAGAGAGGAACATGAGAAGGAGAATATCACCCTTCAATGTTTCCCACATTTGTGTACCAGAGAAAGTAATAGCTTACAAGTTGATAGGTGTAAAATTTAGTATGTTTTCTAGGTATTAGAGTGTGTTTTTAGTATTTTTCTTATATGATAATCATGTGTTTAGGACTTAGATTTATGTTCTTATCAGTGTCTTATGTATTTTGTTTGATTAATTGTTGTTTAAGGTAAGAGTTTGATCTTAATTATATATTTTAAGGATTATTTGATGTGTTTAGTGATGAGTGGAGATAGAAAAAGGTCAAGGAAAGATGAAGAAAAAGCTAGATAATTAAGTCTGGCATGATAGTGCAACAAGGAGTAGAAGGTTAGAAGCCTTTGGCACGATTGTCCAAATCCTTGCATGATCGTGATTGAGAGTTTAGGCAGTCCCATGTGATCATGCATGGCCATGCACAATCATGCAAAGTGTTTTCTAGGATGCAAATTTTTTATACTTTTGACATTTTGGGGCTATTTTTGGAAGATATACATGTGAAAATATCTTAGAAGACTCAAGAATATATAAAGAAGCTTAAAACATCACTTATCGGTAGCATAATCATAATTAAAAAGGAGATCAAGGCATAATTCTCAAGAATAAGGCTGCAGATTTTTCCAGCTCAAGCAAAGAATAAAAGAATTCCAGATTTCATTCTCTACTATTTTCTTATTTCCTTGTTATTATTGTTAAATGGTAATAATGATTATATTTGAATATTTAGTAACATCCATAGATTGCTAAACTACTTTTTAGGAATTAGTCTTGAATTATTTATTAAACTTTACATTCTTAATTTAATGAATATGCTTGTGGTGTTTATTGTTTTATAATCAATTTGGATTGAGAAATTGGATTGATTCACTTGTGTAATGTTACATAGCAATAGCTGGTACCCCAATTGATCTATAAACATCAAATTAATAAGAAATTAAAGAAAGATATTAATTGTTTATTAGTTATCCATAGGATTGCTCCAAATCCAGTTTCATAGTTAGGAAGAGTTTTGATAGATTGAGAGATCATAATTCAATTTCTATCTACTTTAATTGGGATTGCTTGATTAGATCTCAAGAGAGGGTAATCATAACTATAGGATATCTAGGGTCAAGTATGATTAAATCAAGAAGGTAAAGGGTAAAAAATAAAGATAGAAGTAATTTCTAGAGCTTTCATTATTAATTAATCAATCAATTTTACTGTTGTCTAGTTCATAGTTTATTTATTAAGTCTTTGTTTTTAATTTAGTTCTTAATTAATCATCTTATTATTTACCTTAAACAAAGTTTACAAGAATTTTTAGGTGACTATACAACCCTTGTGCAATCAATATCGTTTATACTATAATTTATGATTTCTATACTTGTAGTAAAGAAGTTTTTCTATTTAAAATTATCAACAATTTTTTGTCGTCGTTGTCGAGGATTATTATAGCACCTACTATAGATAAGTTACTTTGATTTAAGGACTTTAATACTTTTCTTATGTGATTGTAGGTGCATGAACACAAAATCCACAAGGAGTTTGAGTAAAGTAAAGAATAAACAAGTTTTGACATCACTAAGCAAGAGAGGGAGATTTGAAAAGTGAGATGCCAAGAAGCGATAGAAAGAACAATAGCAGAGGAATGAATTCAAGGAGAACAATAAAGAATCCACATGGGAGTATCTTTGGCTAAATACTTTCCTTTAACGAAGACCACTAGAATCATAAATTTTTAGCGAAGCGAAGGGGAGTCTTTATATGAAGCACGAGAGCGATTCAAAGAGTTACACAAGAGTTGTCCACATCATAACTTGACAAAGGAGTTCCTTCTGCAAACATTTTACAATAGAGTGAATCCACCCACACGAGGCACCAAAGATGCAGCAAATGGTGGCTCTTTAATAAGGAAAATGGATGAAGCAGCACGTGATTTGTTAGAAGAGATAGCAAACAATAGTTTTTTATAAACATCATAAAGAAGTAAATAGTAGCCAAACTTTAAAGATCAAAAGGGAGTGCTTGTTGTGGATTAAGTGACATTATTATATTAAAAAGTAGTGAACCTAGCCAAACAATTGAACAGCCTGAAAGCCACTTCTTCCAGCCCACTCAAGGCAATTTGGCATGGTTGCGAACTATGTGGACAAGAAAGTCATGTCTCGGTTGATTACTTCTTGGTGGAAAACAACAACATATAGTAGCTTAATTTTATAAGAGCACAATATGGTTAAAGAGGTAATAATCTCTACTCTAATACTTATAATCCTGGATAGAAGAACCACCTAAATTTTTCTTGGTCTAACAATGCAAAAAATATGATAAGAACTCAAGGCTCACCAAGATTTTAACAAGAAAGGCTCAATTTATTATAATCAAAGATGGATAAGCTAATGGATGTTTTGAATTCCAAGTTCAGGAGATAGAAACCAAGCTCGATCAAATTGTAAAAAACTATGCATGGTCCATTCACAATTTGGAGGTTCAAGTGGGACAATTAACTAATGCATTGTCAACACAAAGTGTGGGGATTCTCCCGAGCAACACGAAATTAAACCCAAGGGAGCAACTGAAATCCATCACACTTCGGAGTGGGAAAGAGTTAGAAGAACCATCTGATAAGCTAGTTAAATCCCACCAAGTAGAAGACGAAGAGAAAAAGGACAATGATGAATAGAATAAAGAGAATTCCTTATGTTTTTCCTCCTCTATATGCACCAAAGATTCCATTCTCACAAAGGCTGCAAAAGAACAAGTTAAATGCACAATTTGCAAAGTTCATGGAGAAGGAAATTGCAAATCAATTTGTCTTTGTGGAAGCTTCGGAACACATGCCCAAGTATGCAAAGTTCATCGATGATATACTATCACATAAGCAAACTTGGGAGGATAATCAAATGATCTCTAACTAAAAGTTACAACTCCATAATTACCAGCCACATGCCTTCAAAATTGAAGGACCCAAGGAGTTTCACTATACCTTCTGTTATTGGTAATTTAGAATTTGCTAAATACATATGTGACTTAGGTGTAAGTATTAATCTTATGCCTTTGTCAATTTTTAAGAAATTAAGGCTAAAAGATGTAAAGTCAATTTTCATTCTCATCCAATTGACAAATTAATCCACGAAGAAACCATTTAGTGTGGTGAAGAACATGATAGTCAAGGTGGACAATTTCATCATTCTGGTGGACTTTGTAGTGTTAGACTATGAGGAGGATAAGAATTGTCCACTAATTCGCTAACCATTTATGAATATGGGGGAGAGCCTTATTGGATGTTATAAAGGGAAATTAATTCTTCAAATTGATGATGAGCAAGTTGAATTTAACATGAATAAAGTATTGAATAATCCAAAAGAAAACAACTCTTGAATGAAGATAGATATAGTGGATGAGTGCATAAAAGAGAAACAGAAGAGCTATAAAGAAGAAATGAGTGCTGGGGAAGTATAAGATGAAGGAGAACTAGGAAAGGAGGAGTTAGGGGATCCATTGAAGGTAGAGACCTTAGTGAGAACGGAAGCACCCATGATACCCTCCACTGAGAAACCACACTTTCTAGAATAAAAAACCGAAAGGGAACAACAAAAGAGAGCGTTGGAGACAATTAAAAAGTGAATAAGAGTTATTAGATTGAAAGTTTTGGACATAAGAAGCACAAGTCCTAATGTGATGATACATACGACCTTAACATCCAAAAGAGAGATTGGTTGAAAAATTAAGATGAAATGGTCAATATAATGACCTTAAAATTAACATGTTATGTTTTTAAGTAGTTTTTATAATTTTTTGTGTGTTTTTTGCATTATTTTATTTTTATGATTTTCCAACTATTGGATGTTCATGACATGAAGTGCGTCTAAGTTCCTTCTCCAATGCCATTGCCACCACAATCCCTATAAGTATTCTTGTCCCTTTTTATTCCTTTTATTTTTGTTTGTTATATTTGTTATGTGTGTTATTTTTAGTTGTATGTCGTTTTTCACATTAAGAACAATGTGTTTGTTCAAGTGTGGGGACATATATGCAATTGCATATGATTTGTGTGTGAAATTACTTTTGCATTGTATTAGTTTTGATTAGGTTGGCATTATGTAAACATTTTGTTGCATGATGTGTGCATTGTGTGAATGTGTCAATGAGATAAAATTTAAAGAAATTAGCTTATTTATGAACATGATCATTTAATTTATGAAGAAAAATTAGCTTGTGAAGTTTGTGTCTTAATTGTTTTTGAGGTGAATATGCATTTTAATTAGAATATTGTACTTATTCTTTCATTGTATGATACTTGTTTGGATACACTTGTAATTAAATTCATTTAAATTGGTAGACATCATTAATAGCCTTTCATGGGAGTCATTGACTAAGAGGAAGTGATGTAGGTAAAATTAAAAAAAAACATCAAAAACACTAAATTGTGTTATATAAATATGTTAAATACATTTCTATTATGTTGACCTGTTAAAAAAAATAGGTTAAGAATAGAGCTAGTAGCAAGTTATGAGTTAGAATATAGCTTAGTAATTGGGAGTGTTAATAACAAAATGTTTGTTTTCACATCAAAAGGCTAAATTGACACTCCAACCAAGCTTGATAATATAGTGTTGACAATCAAATTGAACCTATAGACCTTCTTGTTGAGTGTCAAGATAAATTTCATGAATAGGTATTTAATGACGGCCTACCTCTTTAATTGTTATATAAGAATGAGTGCATGCTTACAAGTTCCATACATGTATGAATAGGTGTCGATATTTTGACTAATATGTGTATTTAAATCAAAGCATTTGAATATGAATGAAATAAGTTAGTGTGTTGAAACTTTGTAAGTGATTGATGTTTATGAATAAGTTAATTTCATAAGAATTGATCCTAATGTACCATTATTGTATTGCGTGATTGTGTATTTGTGTGTTGCATGTTTTGTGTTTGGTTGTTTTGTGGTTTTAGTTGTACTTAGGGACAATCAAAGATTTAAGTGTAGAGATGCTTATAGGTGTAAAACTTAGTATGTTTTCTAGGTATTGAAGTATGTTTTTAATATTTTTTTAGATGATAATCATGTGTTTAAGACTTAGATTTATGTTCTTGTTAGTGTTTTGTGTATTTTGTTTAATTAATTATTGTTTAAGGCAAGAGTTTGATCTTAATTATACATTTCCAGGATTGTTTGATATGTTTGGTAACGAATGGAAACAGGAAAAGTTGAAGGAAAGATGAAGAAAAAGTTAAGCAATCAAGTCTAGCACGATAGTATAATCCTATGCACAATAGTGCGACAAGGAGCAGAAGGCTGGAAGCCTCTGGCTCCTTGAACAGTTGTGCCGGAGGCTTTAGACAGTCCCATACACGATTGTGCAAGGTGTTTTTCAGGACGCGAGATTTTCATACTTTTGATATTTCAAGGATATTTTGGAAGATATACACATGGAAAAACCCTTAAAAAAATTGTAGAAGACTCAAGAATATATAAAAAGCTTAAAACACCACTTGATGGAAACATAATCATAATTAAATAGGAGATCAAAGCAAAATTATCAAGAACAAGGCTATAGATTTTCCATCTCAGGGTAAAGAAGAGAGGAATTCTAAATTTCATTCTCTACTATTTTCTTATTTCCTTGTTGTTATTATTAAATGTTAATGATGATTAGATTTTGATATTTAGTAACATCTATGGATTGCTAAATTTCTTTTCAAGAATTAATCTTGAATTATATGTTGAACTTTACATTCTTAATTTAATGAATATGCTTGTGGTGTTTATTGTTTTATAATCAATTTGGATCAAGAGATTGGATTGATTTACTTGTATTGTATTGCACAACGAGAGCTGCTACCCAATAAACCTATAACATCAAATTAATAGGCACTTGAAGAAAAATCTTAACTGTTTATTAGTTATCCATATGATTGTTTCAAATCCAGTTTCATAGTTAGGAAGAGTTTTGATAAATTGAGAGACCATAATTCAATTTCTGTCTATTTAAATTAGGAATATTTGATTAAATCGAGAGAGAGGGTAATTATAACTATAAGATATCTAGGATCAAGTATGATTAAATCAAGAAGATAAGGAGAAAATAAATATGGGTATAAGTAATTCATAGCTTTTATTATTAATCAATCAATCAATCAATTTTACTACTATCTAGTACATAGTTTATTCATATATAGTTTATTTATTAAGATTTTATTTTTATTTTAATTCTTAATTAATGATCTTATTGTTTATGTTAAACAAAATTTACAAAGAATTGTTAGGTGACTATATAATCTTCATGAGAATGATATCTTTTATATTATAAGTTACGATCTGTACGCTTATAGTAAATAAGTTTTCTATTTAAAACTATCAATGCAAGTTGCAAAGTTTCATTGCATAATGTTCACAAGTTTATCTGAAGTAGATGTGCAGTGTAGATATTTTCTTAGTTTCAATTGGAGTCTTGTCTCTTTCCATTCCACTCCTGCCTAACATGGATAATCATAAACTGTTCACATGCAGTCATCTACCTTTTGGGTCAGAACTGGAAGGATGCTTTTTTCAGTTAGATGCTTCTTTTTGCTCATGGTAAAAGTTGGCAATCCAACTAGTTCAGTACTATGTACAGCCCAAATGACTTCAACCTAATTAGACGCTACAATATGGATTGATTGACAGTGAAGAAGGAAATAATGTTGAAATATAGCGGACTTTCAAGCATTATGCGTAACCTTTAAAACTACTTATATTGGGTAAATGATAATTATCTAAGAGTACTAGAAACTCTTTCCTTCCCCTTTCTAGTTGAACCGGTTTTTCTTTCTGATAACAGTGGCACATGCTTATATCTTCTGGTAACTTGGCTTCGCTCATGTCAGGGATTACTGATCTGGACCCCTTAACGCAGAGGACTATTAAAGGGGTTATGTAAGTGAGCTTTTACTATTCACTTAATTATATTCTTAACATCCTTTTTTTGTTTTTTTTCCCCTTATTTGGGTTTATACATAAACTAAAATCGAATTA
>JAOQMM010000006.1:7481424-7499394 GCA_027563515.1 Erythroxylum platyclados
CCACTTATCCTTATGTGTATTATAAGAGATTTTAAAGGGTCCGTATGGTGGTGGAAGGGTGTTCAAAATGTAATGCATAAGGAAAGAAACAAACATCTCAACCTTGAGTTTTTTTAACTAGGTCATAATGTCCCTCATCCTCATAATGTGCTCATGAACACCTCGAACACTAGTGAGCCTTGTGCATGAAAAATTCATAATCAAGGTGATGGCAAGTGCTTTGTCTAAGTTTTGTATTGCTCATCAATAGCCTTAAGTAGAGTACAAACATCATCATGCTATTCTACAGAACCACAAATGTTAGTAGAAATTTTGGTTTTTATGAACATCACATTTAGGCAATTAAATCGCTTCCAACACTCATAAAGAGCAATTTTAGTTGTAGTGCTAGCCTCGGTTACCTTAGGTGGTTCATCCTTCGGGATAGCATAATCAATATCCATCCACCCCAGATGAAAAGGAATTATCTCCTTTCAAATCTTATAGTTTTCACCCCTCAATTTGGGAATTTCACAACTTGTATCAGAGAAATTAACAGTTCAAATAACTGCATAATTGAAGCATGCATGCTACTTATCAATAAATTGAGGCTAAAAAACTGTATATATGTTTTACATTGGTAAAATATATCTTAAAAGACATAAATCAAATGATATAAAAAATTTCTGTGGGTTAAATTTTTAATTCAAACAAATATGTTAAACTTTATGATAAAACTATCAAATCATATTCCAATTCCTAATACCTATGGGCAAATAAGGAAAACATTTGAAATTTCATCCTAGTTAATCATTCAAATATAATAAAATTTTACGTGGGATAAAATTTATTATACTAAAATAATGAACTACAATTAAATGTCTCAACAGTTTATGTGATTAAGTACATAAATATATAATTTTATATAGTTAGGGTCTCTGTGGCTAAGCCCTAATAATGATTCACTAAAATATTTTATCCAAAATTTTATTCATAATGCAAAAATATAGACATAAAAATTATGTGAATAGAAATTGATAACCTAATTTATATAGAAGTGTTTCCTGAATGTTTTATACAAATATAATTTCAACACGCAATTTAATAGGTTATCACCTTTAGTTCAGTTGGAAGAGGCTCATCCTATGTCCCATATGGGCACAGGTTCAAGCCTTTACAACTGTATCATAATTTTTTTTAATAAACAAACAATATTGTTTGGTAGAAGGGTCTTCTTCAAACCTTAGTCGGGTCATAACGACCTACTTCATGACTTGCTAGATACCAAACAAAACCATATTAGAAAAACAGTACAAAAGCATATTTTTTAAAATATGGGACACCTCCAAAACACTTAATTGAAGATTTCTACCTTTAATCGAAAAAGTCCAAAAATAACTTTAAAATGCAATTTTTTTCCAAAATTTGAAATTCTCTAAAACTAACGCAAGCCAGAGGTTATTGATCTAATACCAAATGTAAGCCAATTCAACATATATTCAATAGTAATATATGTTATAATCATAAATAAACTGAATGCAGAAGAGATTGATGTACCTCTTGCCATTGATATTCTTGCTTAGAAAGTTTTGAATGTTTTGGGTTTTTTAAATTCTTCTAAGCTCTCAATTCCAAATTAATGGTGTACGCTAAGGGACCCAAAACTCTAGAACTGCAAAAAGATATCAATTTGCTCCCATCATGTACATTGGTAGTTCCCACAAAATTAGGAAATTATTATCCACTAATTATTGAACATTGGACCATTTATTGGTAATAAAACTACTCAGGATATGGAAAACATCTCATATTATTCTTTTATAATTTTTCCAAAAATTAAGGTAAATATAATTTCATAACATAATTAATAAAATTATAAATTATAAATAATATGCTATTCTAAAATTCTTTTGTTTAACTCTTTCACAACAACAACAACAACTCAGTGAAAGTCTTGCTGATACACAGGGTATGGGGAGGTCCAATAGTACACAGTCTACCCCTAACTAATAGAGAGACTATTTCCAATGTTTTTTAACTTTTTTATGAAACTAATTTATGAAATAGGCTAACGACAAATTATTGTATTTGTATAAGTGTAGAAACAAGCTAAGATAATTGTATACATGTTTCATATATGAATATATCAAAAATAGTAATTAGTGTAAAGCTTATATCCATTTATAATAGAGATTAATTATATTAGTAATTCAATTGAATTATAAATATAATTCTAATTCTAATTCTAATTCCAATTAAATATTAATTATATCTCAATAAGTTAAATATCAAATATTGGTTCTTACTTATTAAATGTCTTATATTTGGCCTCAAATTTTCTCAAATCTTATAATCAAGTCCAATTTGATTAAATTATTTTTTCTCTCTTGAACTTTTCTTAAATAATCTATTAGGATTTTAAATCTATTAACAATATTTATAAATTATAATCTTAAATTATATTTAGAACTAGATAAATTAAATATTATTAATTTATCTTTGTTTATCTAATTGTATAATTTATATCTATTGATCAATATTGTCATCTAGTAAAGCATCATGATCACTAAATATCATAAATATCAAAGCGATTTTAATAACCTTTCTATACATGATTATATTCATATGATTCAACATTTTCATTGTACAATGTTTCAAATAAATGCTTACATTTTTATCCCAAAACGAATCTAAATGCTTATCCCATAATGAAGGCCATCTTTTCCTATGTGAATACTATGGCTTAGCATGATTAAAAACAGTTTACTTTCACCCTACCAACACAGGAAACATTAAGTTTATCAGCAAATTGACTTGAATTCATTATTTACTGAATTATAGTCACAACAACAAAAGCCTTTGATGCTAAAAATAGAAAAGGAAAAGGGCTGTCTACCGGGGACTTGATTCCAAGTTCATAACTAAAATTTAGATTTTCATTTTCCCCACTCCAAACAAATTGCCTAAAATGGTTATCTTCCTTTATGACTTTTGAACATTAAATATGTCCTTACTAGTTATCACCCATCAGAAAATGTCCCTTCCATGTGCATACCTTGAGATTTATATATGTCCAACAACACATATTTCCCATTCATAGACTAGCCCTAAGGCAGAGTGAGAGTGAGTTACCTAAATTTGATCTCCAATATTGACAATAAAAGCATGTGTAGCTAGTTTCACAGTGATCCATTTATCACCTTTACGAACTTAAAGACCCTTCACATAATCATCTGGCAAGAGAAGGGTCAAGCCACCAAGATCGAAATGTGACGATAAACCAAATGTCAAGTCAGGTTGTGGGCACTTGGGATAAAAATTCACTCTTAGACATAACCCGATATTCTCACCCCCAAAAGCATTCTGAAGCTGGTCCTCTGGTAATCCAAGGTTTATTGATAAAACCTTCATCAATGAATGAGGCATAGGGCCTGAGCTTTATCCTATAGCCATTACAAAAGCCTACAGTTAAAAAAGAGATGAGTTGAGGATTCACTATTGTTCACTCAAGGGAGGCTACGATCAATATTTTGATGATAACAAAGCACATGTACCACTAATAAGTTTAATTTTATTGATGAGAAGGAATATAAGAACAAGATATCACCGTACTAAAGGATTATAAAAGAAAATATGAAGTTTGTAATCTTCAATATCAAGATCAAGTCAAGAAGAAGATCAAGATACATCGAGGATATTTTATGTCTTACTTATTATAAGCTTAACTTTTTTTATATATAGTCTAAAAGGCTCACTCTACATAAATTTTTACTTCACTTTATTACATGAGTCTTTCCATTCACAAAGATACATTGAAGCTTTTTCTTAATATAAAAACCTCTCGATTTTTCAAACAAACCTTGGAGAACATTTTTAGGAAGTTTAATTCATAATTGCATTAATCAAATTGAGTTTGGGCATTTAAAGGTGTTAAAATCATGTTTTTAGAATGATTAGTTAACCTATATGAATTAGTGGTCGACCAATATAAGCTAAAGTTGTCAAATTTGATATGTTGTGAGCTTGTTGAAACATTGGTTGATTTATTAGTTCACTAATGTACCATATGTT
This sequence comes from Erythroxylum platyclados, assembly GCA_027563515.1. Classification (NCBI taxonomy): domain Eukaryota; kingdom Viridiplantae; phylum Streptophyta; class Magnoliopsida; order Malpighiales; family Erythroxylaceae; genus Erythroxylum; species Erythroxylum platyclados. Next base: position 7,485,475 of record JAOQMM010000006.1, read on the forward strand.
ATAATGGTGGATCAGTGCTCTGTAGATAGCCATTGTAACGACTAGTTCTTGGCTCTAACAACTAGTAGGGTCCCAATAAGTGTTTTCTCATTGGTCTTACACTCATTTTTAAGTATTCTTCAATCATTTGAGCATTCATTGTCTCATTTTGAATGAGTAAGTTGATAAACGATTGATTGCCTATCTTTATATACTAATATTTAGTATCTTTACTTGTTATTTAATAATTTTATAATATTTTTGGTACTTATTTTGCTTCAAGTGTGTTTTTAGGTGATAATTACTTTCATAAACCAAAAGGAGAAGAATTCATATGAAATCAAGGCATCAAATGGAAGAATTGAAGTAACTTTATAGATACACGGCCGTGTTTATAGACCATGTAAGTCACTGTAAACATGTTAAGCTTCAAAGATGTTGTTTATACCCGTATGAAGATACATGCCCGTGTATGTTGCCATGTAAGATTTTGCGACCACGTAAAGTCACAATTTAGAGGGTATTTTGAGATACACGGTCAAATATATGGTCACATAAGTGACAGTGCATATTCCAAAAACCCTAGTTTTTACTATAAAAGGAAATTAGTGAAGGCTAAAGAGAAAATAAGTAATTAGAGTTTGGTTAGACACTAGAAAAGCAAACAAGAAGCAGTTCTAAATAGAGGAAGAAAGAAAATACAAAGATTGCATCTTAAGATTCGATAGAGAGCAACCTTTGATCCAAATTTCAAGAAGACTTCATTAGAGATAAAAGGGGATATAAATTATGAATTCTTTTATTTCTATTTTTGTTCTAAATATCTAATGATGGATTGGTTTCTATGTTTAGGAACTAATTTGTTTAGTGCCAAGGTATGATGAACCCTAAGCAGGAGAAATGGCTAGTGTACTCGACCATCATACCTAAAACCTAAACTACTATCGATCCTTATTGGTCTTTAGTTTTCTGATATTCATACCTTGGTTTGGTGTCTTTTTCCTTGTGTGCCCCTCGGGGTCCCGAGACTCCAGGTCCACATCCAAATCACTGGAGCAGATCAAGACCCTACAACGATTATGGCTATGCTATATCATCAGATGATCTATCGCCTCTATAATCATACTGTAAATTTGAACTTTCCAAACTCTACTTTGAATGCTCTTTACATTGTTGTTGATCGTTCCAATGATCAGACCACTATCATCCAGATCCCGAAGCAGTTACCTCCAAAAGAGCTGGAAAAGCTGATGCTGACAGAATGGATTACAACTACCAGAAGGTGTTCCATACTCATCACAAACACTCATTTCACACGACCACTCCTCCAATTCTTCAGACTCTTCAAGATGGATCGGTGAAATCTATCTACACCAGGCCTACTAATGACCAACTAGGTACTTCAAACACTTTTGGCTTAGTTTTGATGCTACAGCCTATTATGTCTCATACATAAGGCAAAAACCCTCCAATTCATTATGTCAAACCTGCTGGAGATCTGGTCTATGTAAGTCATCATCGTGAACATTTCATCTGGGATACAGATCCCTCTATGTGTGAGCCAAATTATGAAGTCATTCTAAACCCTGACTCAAACAGTGATGATGATGATGAGCTGTACAATCGACGGAGACGATGAAAGAAAAAACCACTTAAGCTTTGTATGCCTTCTCAGCAATATCATCCTTGATAGGATGATCATAATGATGATTCTAGCAAATCTATTGGTCTTAAAGAACAACGATTCAGACCTAAATCTCTTTGTGAGATGCTTAAACTTACTGGAAAAAACTATCCAGAGCCAATCTCCAAACCATAGCCAGTAATTTCTTTTATTCTTGTTGTATCTCCTGCTTCCATACCTTATATGATGGTTCAACCGTATGAGAAAGAGTTTCCTCCTTTACATCAAAGCACTGATGAAGCAAGTAGGATTATCTCTAACCCTTATGTTCAAGCCACAGGAATAACTTCTCAAGGAACTATTGTTTCTGATCCTACTAATGACGTTCTCAGCTGGCATACCAACAACACAGTAGCACAAAACAAAGTTCTACAAAGGATTGATTCTAAGCTGGATGGAATCAATCAATAGAATCACACTACTCATTAATGAGTAGATGTTGTTTCTTCTCAGATCCAAAAGTTGTACAAATCTTACAAAGATCAAATGATACAACTTGATGCTGATCTTCATCACTACATTGCAACATAGTATTTTGGTCCAGACTTCGTAGTCAAGAAGCAAGAACATAGAAGTTCTTAAGCGTATGAAAGTTGACGTGCAAACTGAACAATCTAAAACTATTTATGGAGCTTATCGTCCTACCGATCCAGTTGCTCAGCCTATGTATGCTTCTCCTTCTTACCCTACCTATCCAGACGCTGCTAATTATGAAAAAGTCTTTAAGATGAATTATCTCTTGATCAGACAGCACATTCACCCTTTTTCGAGCAAACCTAAGAAATTTGCAAAGCTAAAGCCTAGAGTTGACGAACCTAAATCGATGGATCCTTCTACCTCAACATTGATTCCTTCTTCTTCATATACTAAACCTGTTGATCCATGGAATAAACCACTGCAGATCAAAACACCCCCTTCATCTCCGCCAAAAGCTCAGCCTACATCCTCTTCAGCCAAAGATAATTTGTATCATCCTTGCCAAATGAATTGTAGCCAGAATTGCAACGGACCGTTGTAGCCTTACGTAAAAATATGACAACTATTACTCAAGGAGAGATTTATCAGATTGCTTTATCCTCTCTGGATAAACTCTGTGATTAACAAGCTTTCTTCAAGAATATGATCAAAGGTGGTCCTATCTTTCAAAAAGCTTGCAAGAAAGACTATGATTGCGGTAACAAGAAAAAACATCATCACAAAAAGCTCTACTATAAGAGCAAGAAGTTCCACAGATCTCATATATCTCCTAAAGAAGGCTACAACCCCTTCAGGACAAAGAAGAAGAAAAAGAGATTTGTTCGTTTCTTTAACGAAAGCCTCCTCAATCTCAAAAGGTTGATTGATGTTTTCTCTATGGATAACCAGGACATTTTGCACGACAGTGTCCTAACAAATCCAAAAAAGATATCAGGTTATTGGAATCAATTCAGTCAATTCAGCCTATTCATTCCTCTGATAACCTTGAAGATATTATTGAGGAACAAACAAGTGAAGACGAAGATACAAAGTTTGTTGTTTCTGTTTCTTCCTCTGATGATGACTCTTCTTAATATTCATTCTCTTCTGAGAATGATTCTCTGTACATGTTACAGCAGACATGTCTGAAACTGGATCATAAACTAGTTAAAGTTTCTCATCCATATGTCCAAATCTAACTTCTTTGACAGGGCAAATATGATAAACTTATTAAGGCTGTTAGGTTTATAGATACTAGATCCAGTAGAACTATCATGAAGCCCAGTATTTTACCTCCTAAAACCTGGACTTCTCATGATGAATATTTCACTGTTGCTGATGGTAATTTATTTAAGATTGGCCTTATCACAAGAGAAAGATCAGGATTCGATTCTTTCCTTAGTGTACATTGTGTACTAAAGCTCTTAGAAGCTATCTACCTGGCCCATACATTCTAATTAGGATAGACATATACAGTAAAGCCTCACCTTTACAGATCCTACCCACAAACCTCGGGTATCGAGCTTTTTTCAATCCTTACACATAACTTAAAAATGTGTTTGAGCTTACGCAGGTTCCTACACCATATGAAGCCATAAGAGATCTGTTGTTAGAATATTGTCTTGAATCTCATGCATAGTTCTCTCATCCGAAGCTTCTATGGAAAAATGTTGAATTCTTCATTCATCTTCCCTTCAAGAAGAATGAGGATATCAATCCAACAAAGGAGACACATCCAGGGATGAATCCTGATGATCTTAAGTTAGCACAAGAAGAGTGTGTTATTCTCCTTCAATAAGGACTCATCGAGCCCGCAAAGTTTGATTGGGCTTGTCAGCCTTTTTACTTTAATAAAAGGTCTGAACAGATGCAGGGTAAAAAGAGATTGGTTATTGACTATAAACTTCTCAATGCATTCCTACTAGATGATAAGTTTCCCCTTCCAAAAGTCAGTACACAGGTACTATTCCTTAAGGAAGCTATTATCTTTTCAAAGTTTGATTTAAAAGCAGGTTTTTGGCAATTGGGTATTGACCTAAAGAAGCGATACATGATGGTGTTTTGCATTCCCAGTGCACAGTACCAATGGACTATTATGCCATTTGGACTTAAAGTTACCCCATCACTATTCCAAAGAGCAATGACAAAAATCTTTGAGCCCATTCTCCACAGTGCATTGATATACATCGACGACATACTACTGCACTCAAAGACCTATGAAAAACATAAGGCCCTACTCTAGACATTCTTAGATCTTACTAAACAGTATGACATTATGCTTTCGGTGAAAAAGAGTCTCATTGGAACCAATGAAATTGAGTTTTTAGGTATGCAGTTCAAGGATGAATTTTATCAGCCAGGTCCATATATAGCTCAAGAGCTATTACACTTTTCGAATGATAATCTCAGTGTTAAACAGATTCAACAATTCATCAGGATTGTTAATTATATTAGAGATTTCATTCCCCATGTGGCAGACTATACATCATCCTTATCCAAGCTGCTGAAAAAGAAACCATCACCTTAGAATTCGAAACAAACCGCAGCCACTCAACACCTAAAGCTAATATGCTTATATCCTTCAGGAATCTGTCCTAAGACAATTTCCTGCTATAAATACACTATCCACCTTACCAAAGGTATCATCCTAATTGATTTTCTATCTCTTCCTTTTAGTATTGTTATTTTCCTTCTTTCCATGGCTAACCTACCTCTTACTACAAAAACAAAGAAATCCTTTCCTCCTATTGCTAGTGTCCCTACTAATGTTGCTGAAGTTGTATCCCTTGCTCATATGAGTTTATTCTACTATTTACACCTCTTCCTCAATGAGACTAACTCACCTTATAGCATCACTTTGTTTAACCTCAAAGCACCCTACCTTAATGTATTCTTCCTTAATGGACTACTTTCTAAAATGCATTATGGTATCTTTGGGTACTCTCAGCCCTTTATGCTTATTTTGTTACCTTACCTCCTCTACAGGTCTACCAATATCTCTGTGATCGAGACAATGAAAGTTCTCTATTATGGACATTCCTTGAGTGGCATCAACCACTAGAACAATGGAAGAAACAACTTTCCATAGTCAATGAACAACATTAATTATAGAAAGCATCTTATAAGCGACAATCTATACAGTGTTTCTTCATTATCCATCGTCTATATCTCACAGTAAGAATTGGTGCAATTTATTCTGATAACTGTGTTTGTTTTCATCATGCTTCACTTTATTGGCCAAGGTATAAGGAGAATGTTCTTAAATCTCTTAGGGACTTTCTTAAGGAGATTAATGATTTTCCTTGACATACACCTGTCCTTTCTACTTCTCTGGGACCTTACCCAGGAGAATTTATTCATGATCAATATGAAGTACCAAAAGTTGACATACCAGGCCCAAACAGTCCATTGTATTCTGAAACTGATGAAACAACCTAAGTCTAAAATGCCTCAGATACTGCAGGACCTTCACAATCGCCAGCCTCTCTCTTCCAGGATGCTTAAGACCCTAATGATGACATTTACATCCCCAATAAAGAAAAGCTTAATCAATTCCTGCAAAGACTCTGCACAGATGATGCCAATCCCAACAAAAGACAAAAGACCTACAGAGCTCATTCTGACACTGCCAGTTCAAGTGATCCAGACTCCCCGTTCAATCTTCAGTCATGGCATGAACCAATTCATGATAAGTGAAGAGTTGGATTCCACTTCCTAATGTAGGACTCTTCTTTTTAGATGTCATGATAGTTGTGTGTCTTTTTTGTGTGATTATGTTGATAAGAGAATCTTTAGGGACCACATTTACTTTTCAATATCCTTTAGGAATCTTTTCATTTTTGCTTTTTCAAAGGTGTGTAATGATTGTACTTAGGGCATCTTCTTTTTAAAAGTTGTCATGATTGTACCCAGGGAATATATTCCTTCCTTAAAATAGTTTGTTTGTATTCCCTTGCTTCACCTATAAAAGCAAGGCTCTTCTATCGTTGTACTCAGAGCTTGTTTAGGCTAGATTGTAACTAGAACTTGTGAGAATGAATGAAAGTTTTAGTGTGTTTACTTTTATGGCTTCTCTCTAAACTCTTTCTCTCCTGAAAGCTTAAGTCTTGAATAATGTAGTCCGTCAGTTATACATAGAGACAAGCATGCTCTATACTTGCCTCCTCTTGAGGATCCTGTATATTCGAATGTCTAAGACAGCCTGGGACTGTAGAACAGATCCTGTTTAAGGTCACAGTTTAATGGGAAAAGATTGGTGAGTTTAGGGATTTTAAAAGGAAAGCCTTGAGTTTTGTGCCTGCAAAGAGAAAGGTTAGTGTACTCAGCCATCATACCTAAAACCTAAACTCCTGTTGATTTTTATTGGTCTTTGGTGTTCGAAGAGGTTTGTTTGGTATGTTACGTACCTCTGGATTTTGGTGTCTTTTTTTCCTGTGTGCCCCTCGTGTTCTCGGATTGGTATCAGAGCCACAACCATCATGTATGACGAGTAGTCTATGTTATTCTTGATAAGAGTGAGTAAGGAGACTGGAAAACATAAGTGAACCTATAAATAGTGACCCTGTTCATCTTTTATCTACTTTTTTAGTTGTCTATTTACCTTTTAGTGTTAAATGTACTTTGTCTAATAGAATAGAAAACCTTATAGAAATTACCCATGTTGCTGTAGAAAATCGTGTTTGTGAGTCTTCTCTTTCTTTGCTTAGTCCGTATAGTATATATTTTAGAGATCGTTCTTGAACTTGTAGTATTTGTACTATTCTCTTTACAAATCGCCCAAAAATAACAAAAATCATCCAAAGTTCTCGTCTTGAATAGTGTGGTTTACAAGCTACTTTTGCAGAGCAATATGTAAAGTTGAAGATTCCAAAGGAGTTTATCTCTCTTTGCAGAGAGCAGAACCATACACTTCTACATATTGGAGCAGTTCGACTTGTTCTTACCCTCCATGGAAGAAAGGGAATACCTGCTACAGCTAAGATATCTCTTCTAGACACTGCTTACACAACGTACCAAAATGCTCTAATTGGTACTTTGCTTACAACTCTCAATAATGAAAGTGTCATCCTCACCATAGCACCTGATTTCAACATCAGGCTGGATGATCTTTTATTTTATGTTTGGGCTTAAAGAAGTTTTATTGTTTAGAGAAATAAGAAGCATTTAAAATGGTGAGTTTTAAGAAAATAAATCATATATAAACAATAAGCATGGTAATGCTTTCGATATATTTAACTATTATGAGATTTGTTGATTCAATTTTATATTATGACAATGATAATGTATGCAACAAAGAGACGATGTTTTGATGCAGTTCGTTAACTAAAGTATTAATGTATCCACCATTTAAAAAGAGGCTTTGAAACCATATATTAGTTTGAGAGAAAGAATTATATTGGAAAAGATTACTTCTCAATGAAACGATATAAATTATATCAAGTTTTTATGGATTGTTTTCTTTTAAATTATGAAAAATTTGAAACTTAATTCAATAATAATAAATATTTTCTATTCAAAATTTTATTTTAAATTTTTAAATGTAAGTATTACACGAGTTTCTAAATAAAAAGAAAATTGATATATATATTTACTTTTAATTGGGTAATTTTGTTTTTAGTATATTCAAATTTACTTAGATATACTTCTTAATTATTTATATGCTTTAAAATAAATAATATTTGTAGTCTTATTATCTTTTTGTATTCTATAAACTTGCCTATAAAAATTATAGAAATATTTAACATAATGCAAAGCGACCATCACGGAGTAGCTTAATAAGGGAATAAATCACCTACTCCCATTATTTTGTTCCTACTATATTTCATGAGAATTCATCCATCCAATAAATAGTACCTACAGAAAATAGATAGATAGATGCTCATAAAATATGATAAGAACAGAGTGATCAAAACAGATAATCTGAACCCCTTATATAATTCGTTTCATTATTTTAAAGGATATTGGCAACTAGTTGTACTTTGGATGGTAGTTAGCTGCTCATGTTTTATTCAATCAATGTATTGCCAATGTAAGAAAATAATTTAAAGGGAAAAGGACAGAACAGATGACGAGAATTTAATTCAAAAGCGCTCACTGAAAGTGGCGGACCCCACATTCGTCAATTTAACTCAAAAATATATATAAATTTAAAAAAAACTCAAATTCTCTCACGTGCCCTATTTATCCATCCTTTATATCGCCACGTGCTTTTAATCATCTTTATTCTTAGTTTACTTCTCAATATTGACTCACCCTCCTCAAACGGGCCTCCTCTTCTCTCATTCTTCCTTCCCGAAAGATGAACGTTCACCTCTCACTCCTTTCCTCACTCGTCCTCTTTACGGCTATTCTTTCACTCTCTTCTTCTTCTTCTTCTTCTTCTTCTTCTTCAAACAAGAATCCAGAGAACAGTTACTCTTCTTCTTCTTTCCATGCCTTTGTAACTACGACCACTACTTCCTTCAATTCAGAGCCTGACCTGAACTCCCACAAGAGCCGATCGGGAAACTCGACCAACAAGAGATCTTTGTCATCCGGCGGATGCGATGCCATATGGAGCAAGACCTGCTCCGACGCTGTGCTAGCCCTGGCCCGGCGGCCGGAGACGGTGAGATGGTTGAAGAGCGTTAGGAGGGCAATTCACGAGAATCCTGAGCTCGCGTTTGAGGAATTTAAAACCAGTGAGTTGGTTAGGAATGAGTTGGATAAGATGGATATTAAGTACACATATCCTCTGGCCAAAACGGGTATTCGGGCGTCGATTGGAACTGGAGGGCCTCCGTTTGTGGCTATCCGAGCTGATATGGATGCTCTCCCTATTCAGGTTCCCCAACTTTTCTTTATATGCGACTACTCTATATAAAATATGCATGTAGGACATGTTCTTCCATTTCTATGTGTGTGTGTACGTATGCATATAAAATTCACACAAAGGTACATACCTCTTCATCAAATTTTTATTACAAAAATTAGATTGAGATGTAGAAATGGAAAACTAGATTGGGTAAATATATACAAATTTAACTTTTTGAGTAAATATATAAAAATTTATTCTTCTTTACTTTATCATTTTTATACTTTATCTTCACTTGCTCACTCACGTGTGCATATAATTATAAAATTATAAATAAATAAATAATTAAAGTCTGACACACGAATCTTAGAATCAGATAAATACTTCGACGAGCTGACGGAAATCTTAAATTAAGGTAGATAGTACTTTCTTCTTTTGTATTGTTTTATTCTATTTTTATTATTATTGTGAAATAAAACTATATATTTGGTAAGGCTTTAATATTAACTTAAATTGAAAATTTTAATTAAAAACTGTTGTTGAGATCTGAGGTGAAGCCAAAGCTACCTGAGAATAGTGGCGAGGCTGCGAGAAAAATGAACGTAGATCATTTGACATTACTACAGGCACAAATTCCCTTGATCTTTAAGTTGAAGATGATGTAGTTTCTTTGGTTTACAGGAGGCCGTAGAGTGGGAACACAAAAGCAGAGTTGCTGGGAAAATGCACGCTTGTGGGCATGATGCCCACGTTACAATGCTAATGGGAGGTGCCAAGATCTTGAAGAGCCGTGAGCATCTTTTGAAGGTCTGTTTTTATAATCTCCTAGATCTCGTCAGACTCTTAATTTTCTCCATTACTCTATTAGATCACACTTCGTTCCTTGCCTATTCAAAGTCTTGGAGTTCGCCGGGAAGCCCAGCACTTTTTAATTTTATTTTAGGCTCTGGAAGGGATATTGAGCGTGGGGCTCACTAACATGTGAAGCGTATGGATTCAAAATAACTACCGCGCGTATTATATTCACCTGCAATTGGACAGATATACGCAATTTTTGTGGAGAAGGGCGGGGTAGGTTATGCTTGCACAGTACACCTTCCCTTTCTAGTATAGTTAAAACCTTGGAGACTTTTTGGGAAATGCAATTTTCAGTTTGGTGTTTTTATTGCATATTTCTATCGTTTTCAAGTCTTCAGTTTCTTGGGATTTAGACTTGCGGTGAAAATGGTTAGGAAAAGAAAGTTTCTACATATACGAGAGAGATTGAAATGCTTACCAAAGATGCTAGTACAACTATGTCCGGATTGGAAGAAACTGGTAGTTGAAATTATTAGGCTTTCTTTTTTTCGTTTTGCTTTGGTTAATATGACTGAAAGAAGAAATAAGTCAATAACTGTTGGATACATATCTCTCTTGAAAAAATAAAATCAATCTTCTCGGTATGGGATCTGTAATATTTAAAGCAAAAGTCTAGAGTCTAGACACGGTAAAGGAAACCTATAGGAAAAGGAAATTACTTTACAATCGTGTTTGACTTAAATGAAAGTGAGTGGTAGACTGAAAACGGGATAGAAGTGAGATATTTTTGGAAGATAAAAGTTACAAAATTGATATTTTATTTCCTTTTAAATGTATATACTATGCCTATAAGCTGTAACCGTGCAATTTCAAAGAAAATTTTGATTTTTCTTCTACTCTGGCATGGTTTTACTTGTCTGTTAACAACACAAAGAAAGTTAAAATCATTATATATTTTCTTTCTTTTTTTCATCAATCCATGCAAATAAGTAATACAACATAATACTTTTTCTTATCCATACAATGGTAGGGCTGACTTAAAAGCTTCTCAAATTTATTGCGCTTGACACGAGAAAGGGAGAAAAAGAGTCACATGGAAACCTTTTTATATGCCTGACAACCGTGGACTTGTCGTTCATTTGCCCTATCCTTTTGCATCTTTGTATTCTGATTTTGGTAATCATTTAGGGAAAAATTAACCGAAAGCATATAATAATATCTTTCAAAGAGCATCTTGTTCTATGACCATTAGCGACTCAGAAAAGGTGCTAGTCATGGTTCCTTCTTCTCTTAGATGTGACCTAAGAAAACAAGAGCCCCATTACTTCTATTGATTTAGTTATTTTTTCCAGGCCCTTAACTTGTAATTTTACTTTGTCTGGTACTAATAGTTAATTACTAGCGCAGGTAAAGTGTAGTCTTCAATCACTGTCACACATGTTTCTCTGTTTCGAGAGTGGTTCCAAACGAATACAAACTAGGACCACTATTTGGCAGCCTAGAAGTATTGAGCACGTTTTCTGAAAGTATTACATATTTGGGCAGGCACATCATGTGCATATCCTCGTATGTTTACCTGCAATGTTTTCTTAATATAGTGCGAAGATAAAAATATTAGAATTTGAATATTAACATGAGATTTTTAATCTTATCTCTTGTTAAGACACCAGGTCTAATGATACCCACAATTCTTATTATGTACCTTACAGAAACTACGAACTGATATTTTCCCGTGTGTGAAGTAGCATTTATTTGCACTTTTCAATGTGGCACACTAAATATGCTATTAACTTTTTTTAAAGGACACATTCGAATATAATAAGCAGTAATTAGTTCCAAAGCAAGTGTCAAATTGTTTTTTGTTTTTTGTTGAATAAATACACACTGATGAAGATTTAGTATGCTGATTCTATGAAAGTGCTGTCTTGTAAGTTTCTATAGTACCTATTGTCATTTATTCATTCACGTGCAGATAAACATAATTTAATGTTTTATTACCGTAGCCTTTTGTTGTCGTTTATTAGGGGGCTAGTTGAGCTTGGCATCCTATGCCTAAAGTTAATGGCTTAGCCAAGAATCTAGAGAACAGACACCTAGAAAATTATAACAATAATCAAACCGTACAAATTGACATTGGGTGATTACATGATGGACCTCTATTGTATTCGTTATCGATACTTGGGGCCAATACTTTAAATTTAGGAACAGTACTAAAATATGTTTCAGATTGGACTTTTTAATTATCTTTTATAGCCTTGTTTAGAAGTGTAAGAGGAATGGATTTCTGTAAAATCTGCTACCTGCTGAAGTATATTGAACAGTTTTATAAGGAGTTAGTTATTGTTGCTGAAATAGCGCTGCCACAACAAACTTCTCAAACCGTGTAAAGAAAAGTGCTAGCTCGAACAAAATAATCCAAACGCATAACTATGGAGTGTGATCCATTGTTGGTTTGCTGAATTATAGATAAAAAGCTGCTAGATCATTAACCAGCTTGACTTGGATATGGCAGGGAACTGTAATCCTGATCTTTCAGCCAGCAGAAGAAGCTGGAAACGGAGCAAAGAGAATGATCGGTGATGGTGCCCTTGAAGATGTGAAGGCCATATTTGCAGTTCATGTATCCCACGAACATCCAACTGGCATCATCGGTTCGAGGCCTGGTCCTTTGCTCGCTGGCTGTGGCTTCTTCAGAGCAGTAATTGGTGGCGAGCAGGGTCATGCAGGGAATCCTATCCGATCTGTCGACCCCATTTTAGCAGCCTCAGCAGCTGTAATTAGCTTGCAGGGCATCGTGTCTCGTGAAGCCAACCCCTTGGACTCCAATGTATGAACAGCAGCTGAATTCATGGTTGCTCCACCTTTTTTATTTTATTTTATTTTTCTTTTGTGTAGCATTGCTCAATCGCCCCACGTCGTTGTTTTACAGGTTGTGTCAGTCACAATGGTCAATGGAGGCAATAACCTTGACATGATTCCAAACACTCTAATTCTGGGTGGAACCTTCAGGGCTTTCTCCAACACAAGCATCTATCAGCTTCGTAGAAGAATCGAAGAAGTTAGTAACAATAACACCATTCTTGTTGGTTGTTTCTTCACATGGTTTGCTTTAACAGTCATTTGTGTTTTATCTACCAACAGGTGATTGTAGAACAGGCCAATGTTTTCAGATGTTCAGCTACGGTTGACTTCTTTGAAAAGGAATCCACTATCTACCCTCCAACAGTGAACGATGATAACATGTATGAGCACGTGAGGAAGGTGACTACCGATTTGTTGGGTCCCACAAACTTCAGGGTGGTGCCACCGATGATGGGAGCGGAGGATTTCTCGTTTTACTCAGAAGTGGTGCCTGCAGCTTTTTACTACATAGGAATAAGGAACGAAACAGTGGGGTCGATACACACAGGCCACTCCCCTCTTTTTATGATAGACGAAGACGTTCTCCCAGTAGGCGCTGCTGTTCATGCAGCTATTGCAGAAAGGTACTTGTTGAACATGAATTATGATATTGACATGAGGTGACAAATCAGGCATAGCTCAGACCAGGAGTTAACACAAGTTAAAGATTTCTGGAGCATGAATTCGTGAAAACATCAGTGCCTATATTCGTCGATTTAGCACTTTTCACCTGTTTTTTTAAGGGCCAACAGAAGTAAAAATGTTCCACGGTCGGTGCATCAAGTAGGAATCGAGCTCGCAGATGTACTTTGAGTGGTAAATCTATCAAGTGTTTTCAGGTTATATTATCTATCCTTCATCGCAGTAACAGTGAATATATTAGCATTCATAGGCATCCCACTTCATCTATAATGGGATTTGTAAGACATGGTTAATTCAATCATTCAACTCGATCTCCAGATTCCAACGAGCTAGACATATTAATAATTCCATAGTAATTCAGAACATCTCCAGTTCAAAGCTTACCATTTATAATCCTGCACCGAATCCGAATGCCAATGTATAGATTAAAAAGTTTGGCATAACCTGCTTCCAAAGTATGGCACTACTCCATTTGATATTGGCCACATCAGATGGGCGACAAGTTTGCAAAATCTAAGACTACAATTTACAAACACATTTTATTTACTCCTAAACTCATCTCCCTGTTTTCTGCAAGAACCAGGGGTCACTATACTATAAGACTTATTTGATCTTATCAAGTGTTATAATTTTTTTTTTTCTCAAATAAAAAAAAAATCATGTATTA
>JAOQMM010000006.1:7499494-7515091 GCA_027563515.1 Erythroxylum platyclados
AAATATTAGGAAGTTATCGCAAAAACCATTCTTTAAACTTAGAAATTCCCCCAATCAAAAATCCTTCAATTCTCTCACTTATCCTATGAGATTGATAGTTAACAACTTTGCAGTCCATCTATCATCTAGTGCTCAATTGATTGGTTTTACTGCTATTATTCCTCATTCTGCAAAATTGAGTATGCTACTGTTACAGTATTTCAAATATGAATATTCCTTTTCATTATTTAAGAAAAGATTTAATAAAATTCTGTTCTACTGATATTTGACAAGAGCAGACAGCTGTCTCAACTTTTTATAAAAAAGATGAAAAGATTAAGTGACAAGTACTTTACAAGATCAGCTATCCATGTTAATTGCTAAAGAACAAAGCTTCACTTCAAAATTTCATCTATTTCTGGATGTAGGTAAGGGAAAGAAAAGGTTAAACATGCAATCATCAACCGTAGTGGTCATGTACATTACCTGATGTGCAACAATTGGCAATGAACATATATCTCTGAGAAGCCTAATGAGACCAGATTTGACCTACAAAGCAGACGTAACTTTAAGACAAGAGAAAGCTACACCAGGAATATATCCTCCTTCGTTGTAAATGAAGATCAGAAGGAAAGCTATCAGAGCAATATCAGCAGGGAAGACCATCTTCTATCACAATACCATTATGCCCATATGAGAAATATGGACCAGTTAGGATAATGTTTCATTGCTAAGACCTCAATGGAAAGTTGATCACATTATGCGAAGAAGTAGACAAGCAAAGGTCACCTCTTCCACAGGTCCGGGTCTATAGCATCCAGGTATTTCTCCAATACGTGTATCTTCTCTCCTGCAATGTCAAAATTTTGTTCACACTGACATGATCCCCTACATAATGGAAACTGTTCAATAAAGTAAGTACACAAGTACATAATTAATGTGACATGAACAAACACCTTCATGAACAAAAAATGGGGAAACAAAATAAGCTGGTGACCTGGTGACCTGGTGACTTGCCATTACGACGAGGGCTCCCTGAAGAAATTATTTATCAATCAGTAACATTTTATGCACCTTGACAAATCATACATGAATAATAGAACAATATTAAAAATACCTTGATCAAAAGATATGATTGTTGTTCTTGAACTTGTAGAATCACCTTTATGCAGTACCTACAAAAAGCAAAAATGTCTATGACCTTCTCTTGTCTATCCTACCAGTTTATATCAAGTTATAGATGATATAAATTCAATCCCTCATTTGGGATTATAAGACGATAAGGGCTGTGTAAATTAATTAGTTAAAAATTTTAGTCCATATCAGCAAGGTGTGCTAATATCTTACTTAATAATCATACTACATTCATAATTAAATCACGATTAATTTTATTTTTTTATTACGTCCGTAATTAAACTACAGTTAATTTGTCAACATCAGAGAGCATCGAAAAGATCAGAAACGTTTGCCAACAATGATGAAGACAGAAGATTAACCGACGACGAAAAGAAAAAGAAAAGATCGTAGACAATAAAGAATTTAAAAGTTCAAACCTAATATTCGCTTAGCTTTTGATGGTAGAGCCAGCTAAACTCCATGCTAATAATGGCGAGTCTTGTTACAATTCGAAAGTTTCCCGTCAGTGAATTACGAACCTTAACGAAATTGAAAGATTGATGAATTTGAGGTTAGATACGTATTAAGATTCTTTTTTAATACTAGCAACTTATATTTTGATATATATATTAAATTTTAAAAAAGACTTGATGAATAAGTTCTATGTTTGCACGCGTTCAAGGTAGAGCAAGGTAGCCTCCCAAACCAGGCAGGATTACTTGTCTCGTTTAACCTGTTCTAAATCTGTGTCACTAATTTTTAACCACATATTTATACGAGCCTTATATAAATATATGACAAAAATCAATAAAATAAGATTTAAACAAGTTTATGATAACAGATGTATTCCCCCAAAAACCTACCCTCAAATGTCTCCAATTACCGCAAATGATGGGACACTTATGTAAAAGGAAATGGGACGTTTCTAACTTTTCGTAAGTATTTCTCAAGAGAAGCTCAACTTAACTTAAACGATTTTCGTTCTCTCTCCTAAGCGTTAGAAGATCAACATAAAGTAAGTAAAGTAACAAGGATAATTATTGGGACAGAACTAGTTAACCTATGCCCAAAATTGATACAAAGCTGCGAACCAGCAAAAACTATTTTACAGCTCATCTTTTCCCGACTCCTTTGTTGATGCTTCATCTTTCCCCGACTCTGGCTCTGTAACTTTCTTATCCCGGTTCTTCTCAATGAAACTAACGATTGCTTCTTTGGACCTATCATCATCGTACTGCAAAACGTTCCCGCTCGCTGACCTGAAGTACAGTGTTGGATATCCTTGAACTTCAAAAGTATCGTTCGGGATGTCATTTGCAGTTGCATCCTGCAGATTTCAAAACCAATTGTTTAATATATTCATTTTCACTATTTAAAAATCATAAAAATAATTAGAACAAGTAATTACTAATTAGCGGAAAAGGAGGGTGTAAAAAAAATCCTATAGATAATATTTTCATTCCACCCATGATAGTTAAACAACACCATGCCAGCAAACAAAGGAAACTAAAAGATTAACTGAGCAAGCAAGTGAAATCATCAATTGAGATTAATCATGTGTGTGTGTGTTTGTGTGTAGGGAGATGAAGAAAACTTACAAATTTCGCAATAAGTACATCTGGATCACTTTGATATGAGACAGCAACTTCCTCCAATATTGGAGCCAATTTTTGGCAGTGTCCACACCAAGGTGCATAAAATTCCAGAAGAACTGAAAAGCAACACATGTCAACATATGATGGATACAAATACATTAAAAAAATTTAAAGACATATAGTATGAGACAGCTCCAGCAGGGGAAAGATACAAATATTTGGATCAGTGTGAACCCCAAGGAGAATACAACTATCAGGCTCTACTTGGTGGATGCTAACCCATCCAATACCACAACAACCTGAATAATTTATTAAGGATTCATAAAATTGTAACATAAAAGTATGGAGGGATTAAAATCAGCCCTCAGGTTTAAGAGATAGCAAGAGTTGCGTCCTTGAAATATCACACAAGAGTTGCATCCTAATTCAACAAGAACAACAAAACCCTTTAAAATTTATCTGGCATCAATCAAGGTAAATAAAAGCTTCAGGAAGATTTGTAAACAGAACATCATGCTTGGAGTGATAAAACCATTGGAAAGATCACACAAGAGTTGCATCCTAATTCCACAACATGTTGAAAGAAACAAGCAAGGATACAAACCATTTTTCCCAGAGTTGAAAACAAACTCCTGAAGGCTATCAGCGACCACAACTTTTACAGGATCATCATTGACTTCAGGGATGGGTTCAGATTTTCTGTGTGGTGATAACTTTCCATCCTGCAGTGTCATAATTCACACAGTTACAATCCACTCAAGAAAAGATATTCAAGAGTGAGAGAAAAAAGTCACCAACTATTAACATATCACACTGGAAAACAAAAAATCTAAAGGGCCATTTAGTTTCATTTTTATTTTTTCGTTGAAAGTTTTAGTTTTCGTTTCTTTTCTTTAACAAAAAATATTTTGTTTGAATGTTAATATCAATATAATTATACTTCTATTACTGATATTAATTAAATATTAAATAAAAATTAAAGATAAAACTAATTTTAAGAGTTAAATAACTAATTTTATTTTAATCTCTTATATAATATCTATAATAATAATATATTCATAATAGTTTGTTAAAAATAAATAATTATATTAAGCAAAGAGTTTGTAAACTAATATAAATTTATTAATATATATGTTAATTGTTAAAAAACAATATCATTTAGAATTAACTATTTTATATTTTATAATTTTTATTTCATAAATAAATATTTTAAATTAATTATAACATAAATTGAATAATTATATTATATTATTCATAATTTTTATTAGTAATTAATATAAAATAATTAAATAGCATATATTTAATCAATAATAAAATCAAATTATGACAAAAGAATAATATCAGTTTTTATAGTTTTCAAAAGTTATGAGAATAGAAATAATCTAGAAAGAAAAACAAAAACAGAAACTCAACCAATCAAATTTATCAAATTTTTCCTGAACCAGAACCAAACAAGCCGTAAGTTAATGATGCCAAAATTACCTTGTAATCCTTCACCCAAGGAGCAATATGGTCAGGCTCCAAATGTGATTTCAAATACTTTTGGCCATCATTGGTCTGTATGACAACGAGAGGCACTTGGTCCTCTTTCACTCCAAAATACTGTTCATTCAAATAAGTTATAAGGTGTGCATGACAAAGAGATGATGAGAAAGCGCCATTAACAGGAACTAGAGACATATTAACCTGAAGAGCTCCTTGACTGGCCTCAAGATCTCCCACCAAAAAGGCCAAGCCCTCTCCCTTGTATTGCTCAGCAACTTCACGATATTTAGTCTTCAACAAGTCAGCGTCTTCATTGCTGAAGTTCACAAACAACATAGCCTGCCAATTTCAGAATGATATTTAGAACAATCACAAACTACAAGGACCAATAGAGAAAAACAACAAAAGTTGGCACAACGCAGTTTACGAATCCACATTATCTGGAACTCTACTAATTGCTTAAGAACAACACTAATGGTTCATTATAAAATGTTTAAAGCAAACATTGATAACTGATAGTAACTAGTTTGGATATAAACAAGCTCTCTAAGAAAATTCAGTGGTGAATCAAGCACATAAACAACGCCGTTGACTCAAAGAATTGGGAGATCATGCCAGACAAGAAATTCTTGATGCATACCTTTGCATGGGGGCTCTCAAAAAACTTGACAACAAAAGGGTGATTGTTCGGGTCATTATTGAATAGAGTCACAAGTGGAGTGCCAGCATCTGCAACAAACTTCTCCAGAGCATCCACATTAAAGTCCTGCATATCCGAGATTTGATTAGCAAATGCTTTCCAATGTCTGAAGAAACAACCTAAAATTTTTGCATTTCAAAGGATTTGTACCAGATAACTATCACAAAATAACATCTGAAACCTACAAAACAATCAAATACCTTGAAATCAACAAAGAGTTCATCAAAAGGCTTGAACAGCCTAACCAGCGGACCTGCCACTGATGATTCCCCAAGGGGAAGATGTTTAGCATCCAAAGTATGACGGAATTCGTAGTCCGAGCGCAATTTCTCAGCCACAGCAATAAAATTATCAAACTCGTGCCCTGAGAATTTGGGAAACACTCCAACCTACAAAATGTAAAAATATATTACTTCATAAATGTCCAGACAATGTAAAGAATAAACAAAAAGACAAATATAAAAAGCTAGAGAACTTTTTCTCACAATGACTATCTTTCCCTCAGTGTTAAGATAGGCACCATCATCTGTTGATTTTATCTCGGCAGAAGCAGGACCACTTTGTTGCTTCAAATACTCAACAATGTCATCCGCTTCGCGAGGGCCTTTGTACTCCTGCACAGATTTCCCTCCCTTTCTGAATATTTTCAGAGTGGGGAATCCGTTGATTTCATATTGGCTTGCAATATCTTTGTTTGATTCATCACTGGCATCAATCTTCGCGAGAGATAGAGGAGGATCATGACTACTCAACACAGATGCTGCTTTTTCATACTACACCCGAAACAATGGCTAGAGTTAGCTGAACAGAAATATCTATTACATGAGAAATTGCGTTGAAGCTGAGTAGAATAAGACACTACTCAGAAAACTAATAGATACCTCAGGAGCAAGCTTCATGCAGTGCCCACACCTACAAAAGAAAAGGTAAAGTTTAAAATACTCAAATCAAAGGCCACAAATGACACTAGGAAAGGGGTGAAATAGTTAATGTTTCGGAACATTCAATTACCGTCGTATAAAACCAAACAGTTTGGCCCTAATTATTCATTTAACATTTTTCCGATTACATTTTCCTTTAAACCCCATAGCAATTACCAGATTTAGGGGGATTACGTTGACGTTTAAACCAGATGATATGAACATTATAAAATTAAAAAAAAAAGCTCCTAAGAAATAAAATTCAAAATAAGTAGGCATACAAAAAAGATAGTATGTTGGTATATGCATTGATTCAAATTTTTTTTCACGGTTCTAGCACCGGGAGCATTGCATGCAGGTAAAGAAACCAGTGATAAACAAGCCACTATGAGACCCACACACACAACAAAGAACAAATCTGAGATTGATTCTGGATATGAAGAAACAAACAGGAAATAGCAAAATGAAAAGCGCGAAACTTACCGAGGAGCGTAGAACTCAACGACGATAAAATCGTGCTTGCTAACTGTGTCAGTGAAATTAGAGTGATCAAGAGTCAAAACGAACTCCTCCGACGCACTATCTGCAGCTGAGATCGCTGCAATCAGATAAAAGACGAACAAATATAACCAAATTGAAAACCTAGACGCCATTTTTCCACAGAGAGAGTAAGTCTAAGGCGATTCTCAGTGAACTTGTGTGATCTCTCTATCTGTTTTGGGTGTGTAAGCTGCGTTGGACTTTTTATGGCATGAGGCAACGTCACAAGCATGGGAGCAACACGTGACTGTGCGTTTAGATATTTCTCGAGTAGGCTAATTAGTTTAGTTACTCGCTTGATCATTGGTCTGATTCCACGTGGATTTATTACATTGGGAGCTTCTCGTCACTGCACGCAAATTTTGGTGTGTGGTTTTGAAAGGCAAGTGTATCTGACTTTTCAATTTTCCCTTAAATTCTATTAACTGAGCATTGACAGCGCGATGGCGGGCGTAATTTTTGAAATACTGACGGCTAATGACTAATGAGACGAGGACACGTCTGTAAATTAGGACAATCGGCAGTCATAGGTTCCAAATCCGTTTGTTTCGCAATTAATCTTGCATTTAAATTGAAGATATGATTTTGTCATGTTCATATTGGAAGGGCAATTACAGAGTTTTTATAATAATTTTTCGAATTTTGAATTTGAATAGAGTATAGGAAAGATAATTTAAACAAAGGAATTACTTTAAATTAAGCAGACTTAAAGTCAACTAGTCGATTTTGGGCGTGAGATCCCATGTTCCCTCCCCTTGCAAAAAAGTAAAACAGCAAGTCTTGATTAATAATAATTATGGTGCGTGGCTTATATTGAGATTGAGACATTGGGCTTACTCAAGAGTTAAGGTTCAACCTAAGCCTAAGCCTAAGCCTAACCCTAGCCCTACGACTTAGGTGGTGGTAAGCCTAATACAACAGCAATTAAGAGCGAAGATTATAATCCGAGTGTCGGAAGAAGCTCATTTGCTCTTCAAAGTAGACCGGCTAAAATTCGGAGTAAGCTGGAATTGATTTACTTAGCTAATTTAAGCCTATTTGATAAATAGTTGATGAGTTATTTGTAAATTGAGAGGTATTTGACTATTTGATAATATCAAACCGTTGATAATAATATTTAGTAATCAATTGATTGAATTGACGGATTGAACTTAACATGCTTTTTTTGAAAATCCTCCTATAAGGAGCGTTTAGCTTCGACGGCTAAGAAACTAAGAGATGAAAAGACAATTATACCTAAAGTTATTACATATTACAAAAGAAAAAGGGGGGGGAGAGAGAGAGAGAGAGAGAGAGAGAGAGAGAGATGGAGATAGATAGAGATAGAGATAAAAATAAAGATAGAGATAGATAAGCATAAAATGTGAATTCAATTTACTCAAAGTCAAAAAAATACTCTGATTTATTCAAAAATTAAACCAAGTCCAATTTTTTTCTTTAATAGTATTTTGTACTTCATATTGATATCATTATTTTTAAAAAATATTCTATTTTTAATTAAATAAAATAAGTATCATTGGATTTGATATTGTACAATACAAAAACCGCTACTAAATTATTTTATACTATGTTATATTCAAATATTGAATTGGGCAGTAAAGTTTCAAGTTATATTCATTGTACTTATTAATACTTGGATTAAATTTTGTAATTAAGAAGAATTAAATCATTAAATTTAAAATATATTTTTATATTTAAATATTTTTAAATATAAAAATGTTTCTACAAATAGTTATTATGTCTAAAAAATTATTTTAATGTTAATTTTAATAGATAAAATCTTTTTTTAGTTTTAGTTATAAGATAAGACTAATTTTATTAAGGGATTACATTTTTATATAATTAAAAAATAAGTTTTATGCTCATTAACTAATGCATTTTTCAATTTAGTTTATGACATTAATTTAAATAATTATTTTTTATTTTAAACATAGGAAAATATTTTTTAATTTATTTAATTTTGACTGGTTGAATGAAGCAAATTGAAACGTAAGCATAAATTCTTATGAGAATATTCAAAGAAATATTAAGATATGATACTCATGTCTTTATAATTCATGCTGTTATAAGTTATTTTACATATAAATAGTTGATTATTAAACCGTTATTTTTACCAAACGTCTTTAAATAAATGACTGACGTTATCCGCTGGTCAAATCAACTATATTAATTTATTGTCAACTAACCACTAATAAAATCAATTAACAACTAATAAAATCTGTTGATTGTCAAACACAGCCTTAATTAGGTTTGAGTTGGGTTGGCGCGGAATTTCTCACTCTTAAAAAATAGGCAATAATCATATTCGTTTATCAAGAGCAATAACTGTTAAGAGTTGCCTACGGCCATTGTACTTAAATATTATCTACCAAAACTTTGTCGCACTATCGATTGAACTTGATATTATCTACCAAAACTTTGTCGCACTATCTTTTTCGATGTATATTAGGTAATTCCTATATAAATTAATAGGTAATAGAAGGATAAGGTTATTATTAACCTGGAACTAATTTCTTTCAAACTTACATTATGCAAGTGAGAAACACCATTTTAACTTGCAAAATCTTTTATATGGAATCATATTTAGACTTGAAAGGGGCCACTGCTTGGTGAGGGGGCGTCCTTTTTTTATTAACTTTGACCGTAAGGCGCAAAGGATATACTTTCAAGGCTTATCCAATTACGTAGAATAGTAGAAGCTCTCTATTTCAAAATCAACAAGAATAAACCAACCAAAGGGGCTATAACACAAATCCTACTCCTCCTCCTCCATCACAGTCCAGTTACAACACAAATTACACCCCACCGACCAATTAACCAATAAACCAATATTTCTTTCTTTTCCTACATAAAAATTCCTACATATCTACTCACTAATCATTAGCTATAACCAAAGCTGAAAGTAAAGCAACACTTCCTAACTAACTTAACCACCACAAAAATTTCCTCCTCTCTACCTTCAGCTTCTGCTAACCCATTTGTACAATACCCCGTCTCAACTCACTAGTTACCTCTCTTGCAAAGTTCCTGTTTTTCTTTTCCAACATCCGCTCATCTAACAATTTTAGATGAACAGTATCTGACCCCAATTCAACATGGTAAAAACCATCAACAAGTTGGCCTTACGAAGATGGATAGAGAATTATGGTGGGAATCAAATGCACTTTACCCTCCAGAATAGTCAAGTCTGACTTGTTCGTGGGCCTTTATTACCTCGGAGGTGAAGTTGCCCAAAGCCTCAAAAATAGGGACCAAACCTGCTTGTAAACTACTTGAAGCTGCATTATGAACCAGTTTTGCAGCTTCTTTATGTCTGCCTCTCTCTTCTTTTAGTTTATTTCGCAGTGAATCCAAATCCACCTTCAGATCATCAAGAGGTGACACTCCACTCTCAGACGGAGTTTTTGACATAGTTTTATCCGGCAATGCATCCTGTTCCTTCTCAATCTTTCCTCTCTCCATGCGTAAGGTTCTAAGCTGATTGTCAAAATCCTTCTTGAGGTACTCTGCTTTGATTCTCCGTCTATACTCCTCGTCATGTCGCTCCCACAATTGATGCAATTTTGATGCAAATTCAATCATCGCATTTTCAACCCCTTTCTCAGATATTCTAACCATGGCTTGATACCAATCATTGCAAACTACGAAAATAGGTGGAGCTTCAATTCTGCTAGGAGAAAAGGGAGCAATTCCATCAGGGGTTTCTTCCGGTTCACGAAGAAGGCACCTTAAGAGCCACTCATTCAATGACTCCGCATACAATTTTTGGGCATTGATCCAATTGTTAAACCGAGTGCTCCAATTGATAAGCTCCATTTCAAGTTCCAAAGTAGCTTTCAGGCCAGAATCTCCTTGGAATCCAGTGTTCGCCCTAAGATGTTGAAGTTTGCTATCCATGATTGCCTGGAACTGTTTCTGATGACATCTTAGCATGGACTTCCACATTCTTATCAATCTGAAAGACAGAAAAATGGTGTTTGTTACACTAGAAAAATTATTCCAAGGGCTTGAAATAAACCATTCTAATAACCACTTAATATGCAACATCTAGGCATTAGTGTCCCATCTGCATAATGAATGCCAAAAAAGCCTCTGCATAAAATGCAGCTCTGTAGCCTCAGTTCGACCATGCACTACAACTATATAGAACCGACATTAGCAAGGCCAGAAAAAGTTTCTGATTTTCATCTAATGCAGGATAGAGGTAATGATTGTATGCGAGATTCTAGATGACTTCTCTAATCTATATGAAAACTTAAAGGCAACCTAGTGCCTTGCAGGTACCACTCAGTCCAGGGTTTTTAACCACCAGCAGTTCCAATCAGGAGGAACAACCATTTAGAAAAAGCTCCCTCCAAAATTCATGAACATATAATATAAACACACAGCAGGGGAGGGCACACCAAATGACTTGAACATACTGAGAAGATTCATACCCATAAATTAATTCACTGATTTGAGGCTGCAATTCTTCATCCCTCAATTTGTGTATCTTAGTCGATATGGACTCAACAGCTCTTATGCAAACATTGATTTTTGTCAGCAACTTTCTTATTGAAGCTTGAGAAGCATCTATTTTACTAGACTCTGCTCCACGGTCATCCAGTTTTTTCAATCTCTTGCACTCTTTTTCATAGGTAATCCGTAGCCTCTCTTCATCCTAAAATTCGCAAAAACAGCACTAGCTGGTAAGATACTAAGATGATCAAATAAAAGTTGTTGCGTTTTATAGGATTATTTCTCTGTTCATTTCTAGATTCTTTTCTTGCGCTTGGCTATGGGTTATGCCTATGCCAAGTATTGAGTTTCCCTCTTCACTATACAGCAACTCCTATCTATTTTTTTATATAACTATCACTTGCCCAAAAAAAAGACGCTGTTGCACTTAAATTAGCACTAATACAGCCATAGAAACCTTTATTATCTTTTGGAAAACAATGAAGTATCTTCCATGTATATGTTTGATATTTCTGGTTTCTTCTCATTCCTGAAAGGTTGTGCAAAAATACCACCTAAGATACTCCATTCTAGACCAAATTCAAATCAAGAAACAAAAATGTTCTAATTCAAAACAGCCAATCTTGTAGATATTTCCATTTATTTCAAAAGAATCCCTTTAAACTCCAGTATCTGTCAGTAGAGGTGGCTTTCTTAGAAATGCAAGCACAGTAGAGAAATATGAAGAACAGATTTTTGGCAGTTTTCATGCAACCATACCTTGACTTCCTTGTATAGTTTCTTTTCCCAGGCATAGAGTTTCTCTAGAGTGGATGAAAGGCTTTTAGGTCTCATCTCGATGTTGTTTTGGGGATCCCCAGAATAAGTTTTAGCCATTTTCAATATCCTAGAAGAAACTTGCTGCGATGACCTGACTGGAGGATGTGAAGACACCAGACATAGGATCCTGGAAAAAATCACTGCATAAAGGCACAAAACTTGACTAAGGCAAATGTACTAAATAGAATGACAACTAAGTCAATTTCTAAACTGACGAGACCACGATGGGGCATCACTTTTGAGACAAGTAGCTCTCAAGTTAATGTCATTCTCAACCGTAAAAATCAGATTCATGATTTGAAGTCTTAGAGAATCCACTTCAAGTAACCAAACGATAGTTACTTTTAAAGAAATCATGAAGCAAACGAAAATCTCAAAGGAATCCTGTCAACCAGAAAAATCACATCATCGAACTCTCATTTTCTTCCCCTACAAAAATCAATTATGCTGGTACGTTTCCTCGGTTGAATCCATTTTGAATTTGATAAATGTATTGCTTGTGAAGTATGTTTTCGCTTGATCTACCTATAGTTGACTGGAAATTAAAATGTAGCAGGGTAACAGCATACAATGGAAGGAAATTCAGCTACAGCTAGATAAAAGAACACAGCAATTTCAAATGCACTCCAATGCAATTAAATGCTATAAAGGACCAACCTTTATATGCAGTGCGTCTTCGCTGGTAAGGCAATTTGCCCACTTCAAGCAACAAAGCTACCTCCTTACCATAACTTGAGGCAACTTGAAACTCATCCTTGATTTCCATCACCACCTCTTGAAGATCCCTACTACCATGGGCTGACAATGTGGTTAAGCTACTGGGTTTTGAAGACTCAACGTCCAATGTCATCGGAGATGGCTCCTCAAAACTTACACCTTTTTTCTTCACATACTCAACGTCACTACTTTTTGAAACAATACTATCAGGACTCTGATAAGTATCAGGACTCGTACTGCTCTTAATGCCTTTACCTTTAACAGACTCCACACTTTCGCTACTGGTTTCAACAGGCACTGACTTTGATGTACCCTCTCCAAACTCCCTCTTAACATTCACATTCCCTTTGAATTCACCATTCATATGCTTCTCTTTTCCCAAAACTTTCTTCTCTTTCTGAAATTTTTGGACCACTTCCTGCTCCGTTTCATCTTCTAAATCAGGTATTCCTTCCCTTTCCCTCACCTCCTTGGAATCCGGACTACTCGTGGTTGATCCATACCCGTGCCTTCCTATCGGATAATAACTGGAGTATCCACCATCAAACGTGTCAAACACATTCAGATAATCCCACGTTGAAGTTTTAGGCGGCGACGGAGCTGGTATCGGAGGCGGGGGACTAGCCTCCCTCCTTGCAGACTCCATCACTGGGAACCCAAAGAACCCGTCATTTCCATAGTAACCCGAGTACTCATTCACTGATTGGTCCTCGTAAGCGACTTTCTTTGCCGGAGGTGCGGACCTCTTCATGTAGTACATATTCGGATACGGGTTCGAATACGGATATTGATTCTGTCCATTATAACTATAATTCCAATTACCTTCAGGAGGATAATTGCTGAAACTATATGGATTTGAAGGAGATCCTCTTCCCACTTGTACTTCTCCATCCATTTCGTTGAAGGTATTATGAATATGGACGTGACTCGTATCAAGGTCCGATTCCGACGAGAGATGCAAATGTGAATCCTCAATATCTTCCTCTTCTTCTTTACCTTTATGATGGTTACTACCATCGTCCAAAGAATGCGAAATCGAAGACGGAGACGTCGAGGAGCTCTTAGATTTGTGCTTGGTTTTTCCTTCTTGCGACGGTAAGGTTAGTACCGGAGAACCAGGAGATGAGGAGGATCCGATTACGAGCTCCTCGTCGACGAATCTCCGTATGGCTTCGCCGACGTCCTTGAGGGAGTGGAAGTAGGAGACGTGAGCGGCAGCGAGAGCGTAGCGGTGTTCGGAGGCGGTTTTGACGAGGTCTTTCCGTTCACGGCAAAGAATCACCAACGGCGAGTCGTCGATCTTTGAACCTCCACAGCCCATAGCAAAGGGACGGAGAAGCTAAGAACAAGGTCAATTGAATGATAGTGCGTCGTTTTTGTCATGGTGGTGATGTAAATTCCTGTACAGAACAAAATGCTGCATTGTAAGTGACTGTAGATCGATCGGATCCCATATATCCAACAAAGGAAGAAATGAACTTTATGAACACAAACACATCAAGTTCAATACTTAAATTCGAAACCAATTCCGTTTCACCCAGAAAAAGCAGACCCTTAACACAGACATGAACATACAAGCCAAAGCACACTGAACAAGAACAGTAAAACACTAAGCAGATGGGGAGCGAGAGAAATCGGACCGCTGAAATTGGTGAGATCAGGAGGTGACAGTCCATGCAGAGAGAGACAGAGAGAGAGAGAGACGGTTATGAGAGAAGCAGAGGCAGATACAGATTGATTGGAGGTTTTGTAGTTTAGATAGAATTGAAGCAGAAGCTTAAAGGTAAGAATGAGCTATCTGACAAAAAATAGTCAGGGGGAGCGGTGCATAGAGATGTGTGATATTTTGGATTTGTCAGTGAATGAACAAGAAGTGACGAGAAGAAAAGGGCAAATGGGTCCGCGTCATGTTCTTCCGGGTTTGATATTTCTTCTTTCTACTTGGTTGCAAAGAAAATTTACAGATTGTTGTTTTTGATGTTGTTGCAGAGGAGGAAGAGGAACATGAACATGAAGACGAAGATGAAGATGAAGAAGAAGGCTCGTGGAACCTGCCATAGGAAACGGAGGTTTTTCATATTATGTTGAATGCTTATGCTTCCACTTTTCAAACCTCAAGTAGTCCACTCTCCATATTCGTTTACAAAGTCAAAATTTTGAAGTGCAACCACAAGAATTTAGCAATAATAACGTGTTTTTGTTTATAATTCTCCCAATATAATGGAGAAGAAAGAAGAACATTTTTATCTGATCAAATCCTATAAAGGGTACGGTGACAATCCACTAAAGCAATGAAATTGTGGATTGTTGATGTACATTGCATTTCATTAGTTACAAAGAGAGAGACAGGGAAGAGAAGAAGAAGAATGATAAGATCTTAACTTCATTGAGATTTCCTTCCTCTTTTATGTCCCATTAGTTCATTTCAGTTTTTGGGGATTCTGATTGAGAATTAAATCAATTAGGGTTAACAATTGCCAGATTAAAAAATTTCATAATTGGATACCGAACAAGATTAAATCACTTAATTGTTAACTCAGAGTAGTCACTGCTAAGACACTCGCTTAGAAGTTAGTGTAGTGACTGAAAATGGGTTCTACCTATGTGTACAATTTTCCTTTTCTGGGTGAACATAAAGCAAGAAGAAAAGAAACCCAGTAAAAAGCTGATGGCTTAAGCTACATATTTCTTCTAACTGTCGAGAGTGAGGCACAACTTTGTTTTCACCCAACGTCTCCCCTTTTTGCCTTAAAACTTCCTTTTCAAAGATTTACCTCATGTGCCAATACCTGAAGAGTGAAGATCAGCTTTGCCCCGTGATTCGCAAGCAACAAGGACTGTACTAAAAGTAGCTCCTAATTACCTGCCTTCTTACACGCAACTAAAGCCCCGTACACGATTAGGAAGAAATACTATAACCAAGGAATCTCGTTGCGGTCAAGTTGACATGTTTTAAGAAGCGGTTGGTTCAAATAGGATAATGAGAATAAGAACGATAATGAATATAGTGAAAAATGAAAATAAATATAATCATTATAAATATGATGATTGGTTAGAATGAAGGAATGATTACCATTACCATTGATAATGGTTGGTTTGTTAAAAATATTAAAAAATAAAAATTTGTTAAAATTTTGTTCTACATTAAATTTTAATATATTTTAATTAATTATATTTAATAGCAATTAAATATAATTAATTTATTATAGTGTAATTAATTAACTATATTTTAATTAATTAATCAATTATATATATTAACTAAAGATCG
>JAOQMM010000006.1:7518368-7528483 GCA_027563515.1 Erythroxylum platyclados
AAAAATGTTATTATTTTAAACACAATAATTATGTATACATACTTTGGTAAAAGTAATTTAAATTTAATATTTTCTTAATAAATATATTTATGAAAATAAAAATAGAGTAAAAAATTATTTTTACTGTGATCAACTCATAACAATCTTGGTAAAAATAACACTTAATTTATATTTATTATTATTAATTAAATTTATAAAATTAAGAAGTAATATTGAATTAGTTTTAATGTACGCATTTACAAAATCAAGTCTATATCTTTTACTATTCTAATTAAATAAATTGAAGATAAAATGTTATACAAAAATATTAATTCTACATTATAAAATATTAATATACATGAAAATATATTTTTAATAAATTCATTTTAAAAGATAGAGACTGAATAATGGGTGTGTTAAGTTCCAGAGAATAGAAATTATTAGATGTGTTCATCATTATTAACATCTTATTTTAAGTATTAATGAAGTTTAATGGTATTCCTTTTTTTTATTTTTTTGAGTTTGAGTTTGTTTCTAATAATCTTGGTTTTTTATTTATATGATGATTCTTTTTCTCTAGCGATATTTCTCCATTATAGCTTGCCTAATAAATGAGTCCTAATAAGAATAAAAGCATAGTGTTTTGTTGTATAAGATTTCATTACTTTGATAATACTATTTCTTAAAAAAAGGGTTAATTATTAAAAAAAGTCCAAACTTTCGTCAATTTTTTAATTCTAGCTTGAACTTTAAAAAATAGCAATAAAATGCTCAAACTTTCAATTTTTTTTCAATCCTAGCCCAAACTTTAAAAAGTAGCACAAAAATATTCAAACTTTTATTTTTTATTCTAGCCCGACATTAGTGATTCTGTTCAGTTTGCTGACGTGGCTTGCTATATATTTCAGAAATCTTAACTATTAATACACGTAAGCCAAAATTAACCCAATAAATGAAGATTAATGAAACGATATCGTTTAATCACGTAATTAAAACGACATAGTTGTTTAAAAATGATTTAAATCAAATTACGCAGCCCCAAAGATTTTATACTTTGATTTCAGTTTTTTCCCTTCGTTTTTAGTTTATTCTCTCGACGCACTTATCCTTCAATTTTTAGATTACGCAACCTCGATGCTCTCACACTAAGGGCATTAGGAGAATGAACTAAAAACAAAGAGCTTACTGGTGTAGTACACTGTAATGCGATAGTAGTTTGGGGCATTAAAAGAACAAACATAAAATAAAGGGCTGAGAGCATCAGAAAAGCAACAGATAATGTCAGACTAGAACTGAAGAAAATTGAAAGTTTGAGCATTTTATTGCCAATTTTTTAAGTTTGGGCTAGAATTGAAAAAATTGAAAGTTTGGGCATTTGATTAATACTTTTTAAAATTCGGACTATAATTAAAAAATTGAAAAAATTTGAGTTTTTTTTGGTAATTAACCCTTAAAAAAACTATGGTAAAATTAAAACTACTTAAAATAAACCAGCTATCCTAGTATAATTTTATATTCAATATTTCTATGTTTCTTTTCATTTTCTATCACACTCACAAATTAATTTATTCTATATATTATGTGATATCTGTTGTCATACAATATTTGACAAAACTAATACTAACACTAAAAATGATACTAATAACTTATCAATGTTGCACATTCTGCATTTAAGTGATAAGCCAACCCCATACCTTGTAGCACCCCAGTCATCTTCTGGAGACATTATGTCACCCTTTACTTTGTTGCTCTTTTTTTGCATATCCTCTTTTCTTTGAAAAATGGAGAATGCTTCCACCTGTATACCCTATGCCAATATAAGAATCTATACAGGTTCAAGTGGAGAATAATGTTTCTTTTTAAACTCTAGAATTCTTACCGTCATTGCTCACGTTTGCACTAATTTCGACAATAGAGTCTTACTATCAGAAACCATTATAATGTTGATTCTTATAGGCCTACATTAATAGCCCAATAAAGATCTCATATCACTAGCCTATCGAAGATCTTAGATCACTAACCGAACAAGAGTACTTTAAGATCTAAGGCCTAATCCAACATAATCAAAGGCATTAATTGTCATTGTCTACGGGAACCAAAAGAAGAGCCATCCTTTTTTTTTTCTCATCTATATCGACGTGAGTGAATAAAAAGCCAAGCATGAGAGATTTGACAATCGTAGGGGCACCTCTAAAAGCCCCTCTAACAATATTGTCCTCATTATAAAGATGTTAATGCCCCTGTGGGTCATCTGAACATAAAAGTTAACTCTATTTATTTCTATTCATTTTACAATGATGAACACCATGGATAAATCAACCACGAAAATAAAGTTGGAGGTCAAAATAATATACAGTTATATGTTTAATTTATTTTTGTTGATCTATAGTATAACGCATGTTTTATTCACTTTTAATGCAGATAGATATGCAACAAGTATGATGTCGGAGCACAAGTAGACTTTATCTCCAAGCCATTATATTTGAGTTTACATGATAATTTCGTGCATGGAGGTAATGGGTTTCAAAGTTTTATAAACAATGCAATATTCGGCTATACATGTGTGATTGCAAGTTTTGGAACTGAAACCAAGCGAAGCCTTGTCCGTTGGGCCTAAAATTTTAGGAGCATGCAGAGGACACAAAAATTAGTCTTCTATTTTTGGAATTTTTTATAATTATTTTTAGTCATTTACTTGGACATCAAGTCTAACAGCTGAAAACAGTGGATAGGACACATTTTTTCCTTTCTAAAATTAATTTCCTTATGCATTGTCTAGGTTGTTTCCTAATAGTATTAGGAGTTTTCTTTCAAATCTTTAATATGATTCCATATTATCTAAGTTGTTTCCTAATAGGATTTGGAGTTTGCTACCATAAATAGGGGTTATAAGGTGTATTTTTGTGTATGCGATTCAGAAATAAAAGTTTAGACTTTTTTTTTTCACAAATTCGAAGTTGATTCCTTCGTTTAGTATTTGTGTTTACACCTATATGGCTGGTGACACCTTTGATAGCTTTATCAACAATTGTGGTGCTTGGCTTTATCAACTATTGTGACGTTCTCTCGATTTTCCCTTCAATTTTTCAATATTTTCCACTCATAGTAAATAGTGTCATATTCCTTGGATATGATGTGTCTAAGGATGGTATTTCTATTAATAACTTGAAAATTAATGCTATTAAATCATGGCTAACTCCTAAATCTGTTAGTGAACTGTGTAGCTTTCATGGAATGACTTCTTTTTATCAAAGATTTGTGAAGAACTATAGTTTTATTATGGAACTGATTACTAAAAGTATGAAGAAAGGGAAATTCGAATGGAATGATTCTGCATAAAAGGTGTTTGAATTGATTAAAGGGAAGTTGTGTTTCACTCCTATATTATCTCTTCCTAATTTTAACGAGCTATTTGAAATAGAATGTGATACTAGTGAAGTTGGAATTGGGTTGTACTTGTTTAACAAAAAGGTCCTATTGCTTATTTTAGTGAGAAGCTTAATAGAGCTAAACTGAATTACTCTACTTATGATAAAGAGTTCTTTTAGTCATTAAAGTCATTATTTGCGACCTAAGCCTTTCATATTGCATATTGACCATGAAGCACTAAGGCATATTAATGGGAAACAAAAACTTAATCCACGTCATGCTAAGTGGGTCGAGTTTCTACAATCCTTTACTTTCTTATTGAAGTACAAGTATGGACATTCTAATGTCGTAGCCGATGCGTTGTCAAGGAGGTATTTTATACTTGCAATACTTAATTTCAAGGCTCATTGGCTTTAAAATCATTAAGAATTCTTATGTAGGGGATGAAGACTTTGTTGAATTATTTGAACTTTGAAAAAAAGGTGCCCATAACCAATTTGTAATTCAGGATAGTTTTCTCTTTAAAGGGAATAAATTGTGTGTTCCCAACGACTCTTTTTGTGATTTATTGATTTACGAAGCTTATGGTTGTGGTCTTGTTGGTCATTTTGGTATTCAAAAGACCTATGAAATTCTTCAAGAACACTTCTACTAGCCTTGTATCCTTGCTGATGTGCAATCTATTGTTAATCAGTGTGGTACTTACCAAAGAGCAAAGAGTACTTTTCACTAAGGACTTTACATACCTCTTCTTGTACCATAACGACAATGGGAGGATAGTAGTATGGATTTCCTTGCTAGATTACCTCGCACGCAACGTGGTAAGGATGCAATGATGGTGGTTATAGATCGTTTCTCAAAGTGGCTCACTTTGTACATGTCATAAGACTGATGATGCTTCTTATGTTGTTGATTTGTACTTAAAGAGATTATTCGTCTTCATAGGGTACCAAGAAGCATTGTTTCTTATCGAGATTCAAAGTTTTTGAGTCATTTTTGGCGAACGCTATGGAAACTACTTAGAACAAAGATGTTATTTAGCACTACTCACCATTCACAAACCGATGGCCAAAACGAAGTTACAAATTGCACTCTCGGTGCCTTGCTTCGTGGATTGGTAAATAAAATCACCAAATATTAGGATTTAAAACTTGCCCATACTGAATTTGCCTATAATAGATCTCCAACTCGTGCCACTAGAGTATCTCCTTTTGAAGTTGTTTATGACGTGAATCCTTGCATCCACGTGGATTTACTTCCTATTTTAAATAAAGACTCAGTGATTATAGATGCAAAAGCCAAGGCTAAGACAATGAAGAAACTTTATGAGTAGATTCACCCAAAGATAGAGAAGATTAATAAGAGTTACAAAGTCCGTGCTAATCGTTTTTGAAAGAAACCGAGCTTTCAACAGTGGTCTGGTTTGGATTCATCTTCGCAAGGAAATATTTCCAAGCAAAAGGAAGAATGAGCTTATTCCCCATGCTGATGGACCATTTAAAGTGATTGAACGAATTGGAAAGAGTGTATACAAGATTGATCTTGTAGGAGATTATGGAGTTTCTGATACATTC
Organism: Erythroxylum platyclados; assembly: GCA_027563515.1. NCBI lineage: Eukaryota > Viridiplantae > Streptophyta > Magnoliopsida > Malpighiales > Erythroxylaceae > Erythroxylum > Erythroxylum platyclados. The sequence goes on from JAOQMM010000006.1 coordinate 7,523,291, forward strand.
AATGTTGGTGATCTATCTCCTTACTTAAACGATGAAGATTTGAGGGCAAATGCTTTTCAAGAGGGGGAGAATGATGCCGAAGCACAAGTAGACATTATCTATATTTGAGTTTACATGATAATTTCGTACACGGAGGTAATGGGCTTTATAGTTTTACAAACAATGCAATATTCAGCTGTACATTTTAGGAGCATAGAGAGGACATGTAAAATTAGTCTTCTATTAATTTTCATTATTTTTGGCATTTTCTATAATTAGTTTTAGTCGTTTACCTGGACACTAAGTCTTATAGCTGGAAACAGTGCATAGGATAGTTTTTGCCTTTCCAAAATTAGCTTCCTTATTCTTTCAGATCTTTAGTGTGATTTCATATTTTCTAAGTTGTTTTCTAAAAGTATTAGGAGTTTTCTTTCAAATCTTTAGTATGATTCCATATTATTTAGATTGTTTCTTAATAAGATTAGGAGTTTTCTACTATATATAATAGGGGTTATAAGGTGTATTTTTGTGTGTGTGACTTAGAAATAAAAGTTCAAACTTTTTCTTCACAAATTTGAAGTTGATTCCTTCATTTTGTGTTGGTCTGTAAGTCTGTGTTGCTGATGACACTCTTAAGAGTTTTATCAACAATTATGCTGCTTGGCTTTATCAACTGTTGTGATGTTCTCTTAGTTTTTCCTTCGATTTTTCAATATTTTCCATTCATTCAAATTAACCTACTAACATCCTTTGCTTTTATTCTCCCAAGTTCAATTAGTGTGCCTAGTTTACAAATCAAAGTACTTGCCCAACGAAAAGGTACACAAAACGTGCAAATCAAAAAGACACACAAACTATCTTATTAGCAGCCTCACTAAAGAAGACCTTTAGACTCACTACTAAGTAGTCTCGTGCATACAAAGGTGCAAACTTACTTATGTGCTATCTTGTGCACCTTAAAATGTACAACTACTTATAAGTAGACTTGTGTATCGAGGAGGCGTAGACTCACTTATAAGATATGCACTCATTCGTAAGTAGTAATATGCACCCATAAGATGCAAACTCACTCCTAAGTAGTTTCGGGCACCTATAAGACACATACTCACTCCTAGGTAGTCTCACGCATCTATAAGACACACATATGCTTATAAGCAATCTTGTGCATCTAGAAGATGCAAACTCGCACATAAGATGCAAACTTGCTCCTAAGTAGTCTTGTGCACCTATAAGATCTATACCTACATGTAAGTAGTCTCACGCATCCAGAAGATAAAGATTCACCCACTAGATGCTTATTTTCTCCTAAATAGTCTTGTGAACCCATAAGACAAGAACCTGCTTATAAATAGTGTCGCACATCCAAAAGATGTAAACTTGCCCATAATACGCAATTTGCTTCTAAGCAGTTTTACATACTAATAAAAACACAGACTTGCTTATATGCAGTCTTATGCATTTATAAGATGTAGACTCATTACTAACCAATCTCATGCACTAATAAAAGATGCATGTATGCTTATACGCAACCTCACGCACCCATAAGATGCATACTCACTGCTAAATAGTGTTGCTCCTATAAAGACACAAATTCACTTCTTTTGCATTCTTGTGCCCCAAAAGACACTTTCTCAATCCTAAGGGATCACGCACCGTAGAAATGCATACTTACTCGTGCAATATTACGTTTAAAAAAGATGCATGCATATAATCCTGTACTTATACACATACTTGCTTATACATGTATTATCTTTCAGGACAATATGCAAAGCTATGTACAAACATGTAATCTCACACTTGCCAGTGATATAGGCATATAGTCTTGGAGTCGATAATGACACAAGCATAAAATCTTATACTCAACAAAGCTGCAAAGATATAGATAGTCTCATGCTCAATAATATGCACAATTACATACATGAACTCTTACACTCGATAATATGCAAAGTCACATATATGCAGTTTTGCTCTCAATAATATACAAAGCAGTATACATGTACTATCATGATCCACAATATGTAGAGCCACAAATATGTAATCTTGTGCTTGACAATATGTATAGCCAACAACCTGTAGTCTTATGTTTAATAATACGGAGTGTTGCAGACATACAGTCTCACACTCCAAAGAGTCAAGCATACAATCTCCTGCAAGATAATAAATAAAGCCATAATGCAGTCTCACAATTGATAAAGACGCAAAGATGTTATTTTATGCTTAAAAATATATAGAGCTACAGACATGGAGTTTCACAGTACTCCGTAATGATGCAAATATATAATCTTATGCTCTATAAAAACTTAGGGACGTAATTTCACGCTCAATATGATGTATAATCGCAAACATATCTTCAAGTCTAGGGAGGTCTCTAGACCTTATGTAGGTTTCTTTAGATAGACATTTTAACATCAAAAAGGCTCATGCTTTAGGTGGGCCCATGAGTTTCCAATAGGCCTTAAGCCAATTAACTTTTAGCTCTTGTCTCAAAAGAGAATGGTGATTATCTAAGGTGTGATAATAGGCATCAATAGTTTTCTTCTCCTTATCTCTAGGTTTAGGTTCGTATAGAGAGCAAATCGTCTCTAGTATTCGTAATTACTTAATCGATGTTTCTAATTTTCTTATGATGTAAATTTTTAAACTCTAATTTCACAACCTACAATTTTCTCATAAACTTGAAATCTTCGAAACTCTCTATATTTAAACTAAAGTCCTTATTAAAAACATCTTTAAAGCCTTTTGTAGACGTTAGGAAATTGTTGAATCTGAATGAAAACTTCAAAACCTTAACTTTTTTCAAGTTTTTTCCTTATTAACCAACTACCATTTTTCCTATTACTCCATATATAATAAACTCCATCAAATTTAAGATCAAAAAGATCAATTGAGTATAAGCAATCCATAAAATTCTCATTTATGCTTATATTGTTTAACTTATTTCTTTCAACTTCTTAGGATAATAAGGTGCAATTAAAGTTTCTGACCACCAACCAAGGTTATTGAATCAATGAACTCAAGAATTTCAGATCCCTCAATAGAGTATCCCTTTGAAATTTATGATTCATAACATAGACAAAAGTAATTTCAAAGTAATCATTTTATAAGTATGCTTCTAGATGGGTAAATTGGCCTAAAACAATATTATGAGTTACCGCCTTTCCATGGATCAAATCCAACTATGATTATTCCATTATAATGGGATTGGCGGTTAGAAATCATCTCCTAGTCCTTGCTTAAGATCCACTTGAAATTTTAAATTTTATTAACCTTCACTTTGGTCTCCAGGAGCCCTGCTAGATAAAAATTCTTTATCTTTCGATAATAATTGATTATCTACTTTTTCTTGGGACAATGCATACCCCTTACATTTTATGTTAAGATCTTAATAAAGAGAGGAAGGCCTGAGACTCTTTTTTCTTAGTCTTCCTTTCTAGTTTCTTCTTAGAACTTGTAAGAGGGACTTTATCATTATAGATTTGCCTATTGGAGTTATCTCTATTGACTCTATATTCCTCTAAAGCAATCACCTGATTAACTTAACACTATTACCCATTTCTATGGGTAGCTTAGGAAGAATGAGGTTCCCCCTTGAATCTATAAACATTTTAGGAACTTTTGATTCAAGATTATTTAAAATAGGAAAATCCTAAAGTTGTATTCATGTTATAAGCTAGGTTATTTAATGGGTTAGGATTAGGAGAGGGAACTAAGATGATGGTTTTTTTGGAAAATAACACTCTTTTCTTCTCCAAATGAGCCACCTCAAGAACTTTCAAGGTAGAGGTTGATTCAAAAATAGAGTTAATGAATTCCTGAGAGAAGCTTGTTTAGAATTTCCTTAGCATATTTCCTTCCATGCTTTGCTTACTCCTTAGCTTGAAGAGCTTCTGCTGTAACTAATCTCATTTAAGTGTTCTATAAGTTCCCTCTTATCGCTTAAATCTTATAATTTCAATGTCTCTAGAAGCTTTGAGTTCATATCAACCTTTATACATATCCTTGTAAAGCTAAATCATTTCATAGTTGTATTATGCTCATCTAGACATACGGGTCTCCCTAATGAGCCAGCTAAGTAACTTAGGCCAAAAGTGATACAATATTCTAGAGTTAAACCATGAAATTTGATCTATATAAGAACATGTTTGAGCTTCAAATCTTTTATGCTTAACCTTGGTCTCTATTTCACTAGGCTTACCTTGAATATGCCAAGGTTTTGTCTCAAGAACTTTTTGTAGTTTTAAGCATCATCAATAAATAAGAAGTGGTCATCTTCATTAAAGAGGACAATTTCTAAGCCAAGCTTGGACCAGTTATTTGTTACCTATTGGTATATGACTGGAAATGCCACTCTCTTATTAGTAAAAAAATACACCAGTGTTCATTACCATTTGGCTACCCTTTGCTAAATAATTTGGATAGGAGGGGAAACAACTCTAGGTAAAAGGGACTTTGGAGGAGGAGGGAGGAACCTAAGCTTATCAAAAGCAGAGAATTCTCCGATAATTTGGATCCAAGTCTTCCTAAGAACAACAAGTAGGAAGGAGGAGGCATCTTGTGGTACCAAAGATGGAGAAGTAGGATGAAAAGGAGGTAAGCTTAATATTGTAAAAGGGGAAGCATAGCAGGAGAAGTCATAGGTCGACTAAAATGAGGTTCCATCAGAGATAGAGATAAAAATGAGAATTAGGATCAAAGATCAAGGTGATAAGGAGAGAATAAAGATGAAAGAAGTTCATGGGAGGTGGAGAGGGGAGGAAAGGGATGCCTAATTCCTTTACCAAACGGGATGGGAAAACTGACAAAAGATTGGGAGTGAAAGGGCCCCACCTAACAAAGACTATAAAGGGCTCATTGAAATTTAGTTAAAGTAAAGATAAAGATGGGAAAAGAAATAAAGAGAGAGAGTCATCATAAGTTATAAAAAGAGGAGGATTATGATCTTTTATATTATAACTTAACCTAATAAATTATATTTAGTAAGAATATTTAATGTTTTGTTATTCTATCATTCATTATGTTGCTAATTCCCTTCCTAAACTTTTTAATGTTAAAATTAAACCACCTAGAAATTATTGACTCTAAAATGAGATTCTCTCTCTAAAGCCCAGAACGCCAAGAAGCTCACCACTATTTATGAGACGCTCCTCAGACGCGAAACTGGAGAGGTGAGTTGAGATTGAGAGATTGAGCTGGATTTTTTAGATTCAGCAGAAG
>JAOQMM010000006.1:7528583-7542885 GCA_027563515.1 Erythroxylum platyclados
CCATACATAGCTACACGTTGGAGCTATTCGTCTTATTCTCATCCTCCATGGAAGAAAGGGAATACCTATTACAGCCAGGATATCTCTTCTAGACACTATCTATACAATGTACAAAAGCGCACTAATTGGTACCCTGTTGACAACTTTCAACAATGAAAGTGTCATCCTTACCATTACAGATGATCTCACTTTGTCTGAAGACATCAAGTTTAGATCCAAATCACTGAAGCAGAGCAAGATCCTACAACCATTATGGATACTCTTCACCACTAGATGATCTATCATTTGCATAATCATGGTAGTAGACATAGCTCATGATCATACTACCATCATCCAGATCCTGAAGCAGTTACCACCAACAGAGATTGAAAAGTTGATGCCTACTAAATGGATCACTAACTACCAAAAAGTATTCCATGCTCCTCACAGGCATTCCTTTTACACCAATACTTCACCTATTCTCAAGACCTTATGAGATGGAACTGCGAAATTCATCTACACCAGGCCCACTGAATATCAATATAGACCCTCTCATACATCAGGCCCTGTCCTAATGATTTAACCAGTGTTCTCCCATACAAAAGGAAAAGATGGACTCAGATCCATTATTTTAAACCTGATGGAGAACCAGTCTATGTGGGAACCAGACTGTGAAGTATGTCTGAACCATGAGTTAGACATCGATGATGATGAGCTTTGTGCTTGATGACGAAGGAAAAAGAAGAACAAAAGAAAGGAGATATATACTTGTCATCCTTCCGAACAAAAGAAAGGAGATCTATACTTGTCATCCTTCCCAACGATCCTCCTATCACCATGATGATCATAATGATGATTCTGAACCTTGGATTAAAAATCCAAGCCTAAGACTCAAAAGTATTCGTGAAATGCTCAAAGCTGTTGATAAGGAACCTTTGTTATATCTAGAGTTAATCTCCGAACATCCTCAGCCAGCTATTCCTTATATTCCAGTGTTCCTACTCCAACCATTTTGTGCATGATGGTTAATCCTTATGAGGGAGATTTTCCTCCACTGGAGAGATGCAGTAATGATCAACAAAGGGTTATCTCTAACCTATATATTCGTGCTTCTGGCATGAGTGTTCATGGGACAATGCTTTCAAATCCTGTTAATGAAACTCTTAACTGGCATACTGATAATGCTTTGATTCCAAACTTGATGGTTTGACTCAACAAACAGAAGGTACACACCAACAAGTTGATACAGTCTCTGTAGAGATCCAGAAACTGTACAAATCTTACAAAGCTCAAATGACCTAACTTGATATGACTCTTCGACACTATGTTGATACTCAATATTTTGGCCCTGATTTTACTACCAATGAGCAAGAACTCATAAAGGTGAAAGAGATTCTTCAAAGAATGGAAGCTGACATGCAGAAAGAATAGTCTAAGACTATTTATGGAGCCTATCCTACATCCTTTCTAGTTAACCAACCGATCTATCATTTACTAACATATCCTATCCCACCAATCTATTCTCACCATCATACCCTGAAGAAGTTGACTATGAAAAGTTATTCAAGTTAAATTATCCTTTGATCAGGCAGTATATCCATCCTACCACTATTAAGCTCAAATCGACCAAATCAAAGACTAAGCCTGAAAAGCCTGCTAAACCATCACCTTCATACACTAAACCTGTTGATCCATACATTAAACTAGCTTATCTGTGAAATAAACCCTTACAGATCTACACTCCACCTTCTTCTCCACCAAAGCCTCAACCTTCTTCTCCACCAAAGCCTCAATCTCCTCCATCTACCGGGAAAGATAAAGCTCCTCAGATAGAGTTCATAGCAACTCTTGCACTAGCATCTATTCCTGAGATATTTGATGAAGAATGCCCCTCTAAGCATTCTAGCATCTATGAGAAATCATCTATAGTAGTTGAACCATCTGAAGTGTTTGAACCATCTTTAGATGAATCTGTACAGTTTGCTGACTTGAAAGATCTAGCTCAAGTTATGATGACTATGCCTAAACATGTAGAAGTTGAGCCAGAAATTAATGAAGCTGAGTTTACAGGAACTGAACCTTTTAGACCTTCACCACTACCAGCACAAACACCACAAACCAAACCTACTTAGGGTCCCTAGTTTACATTTGAAGATCTTCCACCTAGAAAATGGAGAGAGCGTCTCCATGAATTCGGTGCTTAGATTGATTTACAAATGACTCGACCGAATAATCCTTTAAGGAATATTTTGTCTGAGTTTACTTCTCATTTTACTGGTATATTACGAGAATGGTGGCAAAGTCTTGATGAATATCGTAGACTTCAATTCGTACAAGTCACTTTTGCTGGATTACTTCTTAGAGTAATTCATAAAGAATTCATTGGTGACTTTCAGCTCATCGACAAATAAGTCAGACAAGAATACTTTGAGATGAAGTGTTATTATCTGGACAAAAGAGATTTGCAGAAAAATTTTCAGTGTATGACAGAACGTTATTATCTACTTAATGGATTCAACGATGTTACTCTCCATTATACATTCATTTCCTCTCTTCCAGAAGAATTACAACCTAAATTATAAAGAACCATTGCTGCACTTGGACGAGATATGAAAGATATATCTCTCAGTAAAATCTATTAGCTCGCCTTAGCTTCTCTTGATAAGCTTTGTGATCAACAACTATTCTTCAAGAACATAATTAAAGGTGTTCCTCTGTTAAAGAAAGCGTGTAAAAAGTCATATCTGACGATCAAGTGTAAGGAGAAAAAAGATTGTGATTGTCACACAAAGAAGAAACATCATCACAAGAAGATCTCCTACAAGAAGTTCCACAGATCCCATATGTCTCCTAAAGAACACTACAAGCCCTTTAGAAGAAAGAAATATTGACGATTTGTCCGTTTCTTCAAAAGGAGAAATCCTCAAGGAAAACCACCATACCGTTGTTTTCTCTGTGGCAAATCAGGATATTTTGCTCATCAATGTCCTCATAAGACAAAAAGGGATATCAAACTCCTGGATTCCATTGAAGCTATTATGCCAATCCATGATGATCATGGAAACATTGAAGATCTCATAAAAGAACAATCCAATGAGGATGAAAACATAAAGTTTGTTGTTCTCATTAATTCCTCTGATGAGGATGATGACTCCTATGATATTTCCATTTCTGAAGATGACGTGCTCTATATGTTACAGCAACAATAACCGTGTCTCAAGCTTGTCTCCAAGTCTATTTCTTGTCCCTATATTCACATCCAGTTACTATTCCAAGATAAGTATGATCGACCCATTAAAGCTATTGGGTACATGGATACTGGATCTAGCAAAACCATTATGAAGCCCAACATTTTACCTCCTGATGCATGGAAATCCCATGAAGAGTACTTCACTGCTGCTGATGGAAATACTTTCAAGATCAAGCTTTTTACTAAAAGGAAAATAGAAATTCGTTCTTCCCTGACTATGTGATATGGACCAAAGTTCTTGACATTAATCTACCTAGCCCAGATATTCTTATCAGAATGGATGTCTATTGTCAGGCGTCTCCATTACAGATTCTGCCCATACGAATCAGATGTCGTGCCAATTTTAGTTTTTATACTAACATCAAGAATGTATTTGAGCTTACTCAAGTACTACCACCGTATGAAGCGTTGAGATATCAATTTTTGGACTACTGTCCTGAGTTACACGCACAGTTCTCTCATTCCAATCCTCTATGGAAGAATCCTGATTTCTTTATTCGTCTTCTTTTCAAGGAGAATGAAAATATCAATCCTACCAAGGCTACTCATTCAGATATGAATCCTGATGATCTGAAACTAACACAGGAAGAATGTGATATCTTTCTTCAGCGAGGACTAATTGACCAAATGGATGCATATGTAATTAGTTTGACTATAATTTACATTAGTAACTACTAAAAGTAACTTCAAAATTCTTAAAATAACAGTTTAGGTGTTGTTTTCCCCGAAACAGTTAACGTTGTTCTTTAAAAAATTTAACAATAAAGGACACGCAGGACATGCGTGTTGTATGACAAAAGTTTGTACTAAACCTTGAAGAGAGCATGATGATGATGATAATGGAAATGAAGACATCATTGTGAGTTACAGACATGAGGGGGTGGAACGAATTTTTCGGGTACCATCAAGCAACTCATGTTCCCTCACAATTGCTGGTATGCCACAGACACAGTTTGTGTCATGTACTCCATCCCACACTTTAAATTTGTAACAAGAGCTGTTGGTGCTGTATTTGGGGGTAATCAAAATTGAAAAATATGAATGCTGAATATGTGAAAACTTTGATGCATTTAAGCCACATCTAGATTTAGAACCAAGCCACCACCCAACATCAAGTCCCGAGTCCCGACAATATAAATTCATAGATGCTCACCGCACCGTGCTCTCGTTTTCATCTAACACATGACGAGACTTGTTGGGTATCCAAATAATTCATTCTTTTGGTCAGGGGTTCATCAAATCAGAACATTATTGTCGCTTTGCAACAAACACTTGTGATTGCGGGTTAATTCGAGTCATTGAACGCAAATTTTTCTTGTTCCAACAACCGTAGACTACAATCTCGTCTATTCATACTGCCAATTATCAATAGACGGATAATCAACATTAAAGAACAACCGACGTGCCTCGTCACAAGCTTGCGTGTGAAACGGCACCATTTTGTTCGATGTACCGGCTTGGGGTTGGCCTGCAACACCTAACTTTTGAAGCCAACAACCGGTGCCATTGGTTGCAACGACGCAATATCTCGTTTTGATACGATTTTGATATCGTTTTGATCGGTTTCGGCTGCGCTTCGCTCCAAATAATGGCATCATATTCACCGAATATTTTATTTAGTGGACAACTGGTGAGCGTGATATTTTATGACTGTTGGTGATTGCGACTACCAGATGGAAACAAACGATAAATGAGGTTAAGGTAAACAGCGGGACCCGCAATGAAGGGTACGTGCAAGTCAACGATTTGATTAGTCATCTGCGAAGCACGCCCCTGAAGCTACTCCGGAAGCCGATACGTTCAGATCTGGGAGTAGGGGCACCTTCCGGAGAAAATTTTAATTTCACGATATTTCCCTAGATTAATAGAACTCGCAGCTCGCTAATTATATTAAAAGGATAAAAAGAAACATTCATTCAATTGGATTGTTCGCTAATTATATTCCATCCGTATCTTATCATTTTGGGAAAGGATCCAATCACAAATGCCTTTTTGGTGAAAATATCTGCCTTCACAATTGATAGTTAAATACTAAGCAACAAATTTGAATTTAAGAATTTTGTTTTCAATCCAATAATTGACAACATGATTAGGAAAGCTGCCTCCGCCAGTTCACCGAATTTCCAGATTCATCCCGTAACTCTTCCGTCTCCTTGCGTCTGAAGAAACGAAACCCCACCCGTAGGAAACACAGCGTGAGAAGACGCTCCTCCGCACCTTTAACGTCCGTCTATTTCCCCGTCAGAAAATACAAATAATATAATTACAGCACCAACTTCGTCCCTTCTTTCCCATTTCTATTTTTCCTCCCCCACACTGTAACGTCTAACGCATAAAAAGAAACGGTCGTTACGATCCAAACAAAGGCTCTTGCTTTTTAACTACAGTACAAACTCTCGCAGTTGTCCAAATTCTTATTGCTGTCGTCACATACGGCCACATCACTGTTACGTTCCTCCTCCAACGCTGTTCACATATATATATAGATGTAATTGTTTATCCATCGATTTGATTAAGAGCAATACAATGGCGGCTGAGAAGAAAGTGGTGTTCGACTCGGAGGCGGCGGGATCGATGATGCAGGAGCTGCGAGGCAGTTTTGCCTCCGGAAGAACTCGGAGTTACAAGTGGAGAGTGTCGCAGTTGAAGAGCATGGAGAAGATGCTCAACGATTGTGAGAAAGAGATCGTAGACGCTCTGACACAAGATCTATCCAAGCCTGAACTCGAATCCACTCTTTACGAGGTCAACTTCTTTTATAATGATATATGATTGCTCGTCACAGTTGAATTAAATACTTACAGTAAGACCTATATTAATACTTTCGCTTCCTTCTAAGTTTTCAATATGGAACGCAGTACAATCACCTCTACTGTTGAAGCACTTGATTTTTTTCCTTAAATCATAGTAAAGCATAACTTTGCTGTTAATTTGGAACGCAATACAATAAGATAGATGGTCACCTTCTGTAGTTCAGTTCGCATGAATTATCAGTTTACAGTTCGCATGAATTATCAGTTAAGTCTTTTTAGCTTGTATGCGTATTGGTGAATATTTACCATTATTAGAGTTAGTTTTATTGTCGTTGTGGGGTAACCAAATTTTGTGAATAAATCGGCGAACTAAGCTATTTGATTTTGTTCCGGTTTCTCTCCTTGTGTTCTGTTATTTGCTTGATGGTTTTGCATTATTTCTTTTAGTTTAATGTGCCGCAATAATTATTTCATGGTGTAAGCTACTAAGCTTTCTATTTAACGACGCATTCCAAGGATCATTCACGTCCCAGAAAACCTGACCAATTGTAGCTAGCAAGGTTGCCATCGCGGTATCTTGTTATTAAGATTCTTTGCGTTTGAAACGTGTGCAATTTCCATCTTTTGTTAGAAGGGAGAACATTAATGACAGACCCACATGGTGATGTGAGGCATTTAATAGGTGAGATAGAGGGGCTTGACCTCTGTATCAACTTGGCTCGCTGACTAATGCATATTAAATTTAAAAGCATGCCTACAGAAACTATACTTCAAATTACGGATCGCTCCTTCTAGAATCCCTCGCTGAACTCGGAGGTTTATAATTGCTTGATCTCTTGGTGATATTTTTTGTGGGCGATGGTCGTTCATTTTTTTTTCGTATTTTCTGTTGACAGTGAGTCAAGTTCTTTTAACTGTGTTATCGTGGTATAATAACTATTGAACTGCTGAGAAATATATTGAAGCTGATTTGCAGAGGATAGGAGACGATTTAGGAAGAACAAATTAACAAAAAGTGAAGACTGTTTCATTAGGGATGTGAAGAAACTATATTTCTTTCACAGCTAGATGCGATTACATTGGCGCCACTAACCACATTTTAAGATAAAACTTGGAATTGTGTCCTGATCCCAATAGCCAACTATCTTTCTTGTTAATGAATTTACACATTACTTGCATAGGAGATTCTGTACTAATGAATCTGAAGACATGTGGCCATGGTTACTGATTAAGTATCCTCTGCCTGGCTAGATCGTGTTCTGTTTCTAGTCAGTCCAATCCTAGACATCTTTGTTTGCTGTTGTGCAGTGAGCTTTGTACATATGTGCATCCCCTATGTCCATTTGCGCGCATTACCTTGTAAGTGTGTGCATACTTTTGTACCTGTGCATGCTCAATAGATGATATTGCAACGACAGCAAGTTGTACTACAAGACTATGTATCATTCTGGAGGTTTCTTTGGGTTAACTTGTGTTAAAGTTATATGCAAAATAGCAACCTATCTTCCTTTCATTTTCATGGTCGTTGTTTTTACTGCAGATTGGCATGCTAAAAAACTCATTGAGAGTGACAATTAAGGAACTTAAACATTGGATGAAGCCAGAAAAGGTACCTTTTATTTCCAACAACTGCTCCACTCAGTTGTTTCTATGACGTAGTCGTTTTCTTTTCACCTTAGATGAGTTAATCGACTCTGTCATCATATCTCAGGTAAAAACTCCAATAACCATCTTCCCTTCATCCGGCGAAATAGTATCTGAACCATTCGGTGTTGTATTGATCATTTCAGCATGGAATTATCCTATCTGTAAGCCATCTTCGTTTGATTACATTTCACTTCTGCATTTGTCCTCATTCATCCTTTCTTCTGTTAAACTTCACAATAGTGACCTAGATGTGCAATCTCTGGTTTAGTGTTGTCTCTGGACCCACTTATTGGGGCTATTGCCGCTGGTAACACTATGGTACTCAAACCATCAGAAATTGCTCCAGCCTCGTCATCTCTGCTTGCAAAAATAGTTCCAAAATATTTGGATACCTCTTCAATAAGAGTTGTTGAGGGAGCTGCTGGTGAAACATCTGCACTACTGGAACAAAAGTGGGACAAAATATTTTATACAGGTGAAATTCTTATCGCATCTTTCCTTTTTCTGTGAGATTCAGGAGTTAAAATCCTCGTCAACTGTTATACTGTGGTCATAACATGTGGTTTCGGATTAACATGAGCGCCAATCCTAACATGATCTTTAGTTTCCTGAAGTGGAACCAGTGCTTGTTTGATTGAGGGCAAGTCCTACAGTGTATATCAATGGAGTAAAGTTAAGAAGTTGCTACGATTTAAAATAAAATATAAGAAAATATAGCAGCTGCTGAGAAAATATGTTGATAATTAAGTCTTTTTGTCAAACAGTATTTTTTCTTATGTGACCCCTGTTTTTGAGGAAATCTAGCACTTGTTTACGTTCGATTATAGGCAGTGGAAGGATTGGGCGCATTGTGATGGCTGCTGCAGCAAAGCACCTAACACCAGTTGTGTTGGAGCTAGGAGGTAAATGCCCAGTTGTAGTTGATTCGGGAATTGACTTACAGGTACATATCTTCTATCAAATCTTCTATTATGAAGCTAAATTGTTGGTATGTTCATGCAATTAATGCTGTCAACAATCTAAGCTTAGTTTCATCTCTGCATCTGGATTGCTTAAAAAATCTGTCTTGCATGTCCAAGGTAACAGCCAGGCGCATAATTATGGGCAAGTGGGGGTGTAACAATGGACAAGCGTGCATTTCTCCTGACTATATTCTAACGACAAAAGAATTCGCTCCAAAACTGGTAATGCAATGCGCCACTAGAATCCTAGTAGTCTCCCTGCCTTCCCTGCCTTCCCGCGTCCGTGTTTGTGTCAATTATGCTTTTCTCTTATTCCTTTATTCTGCAGTTGGATAATCTGAAAGAAGAAATTGAGAGATTTTTCGGAAAAAAACCATTGGAATCAAAAGATTTGTCTCGAATTGTAAATTCTAGTCATTTTGATCGAGTGGCAAAGTTGCTGGATGATGTTAAGGTTTCTGGTAAAATTGTCTGTGGTGGTGAAAGAGATAAAGAAAAACTGTGAGTTATGTTGACTTTCCTTTCAGATCATTAACTTAGCTTACCTGGATGCAATGGATTTCATGTACAGAGCTCTTTCTTTTTCCATTGACAGGAGGATTGCTCCTACCATCTTGTTAGATGTTCCTGAGGACTCTCTGATAATGAATGAGGAGATATTTGGCCCTTTGCTTCCGATTATCACAGTAAGAACTAACATTCAAGTGAAAAATATGGCCCTATATGATGTTTATTTTGATACATTGTGAAATGGACAAATTATTGAAGCTGCACAATAATGAGTGAGTGATTTGATGGCATATTTAATTTAGACAAGAAATTACTTTCAACTCAAACAGATAAGCTGGGAAGTTAACATTTAACATATTTTCCATGTAAGACCGATGGATAGCAGCGATTTTTAACTGACATGATCTACTAATTTGAAGAAAACAGGGGCTGCAATTCAATAGTCTCATTCTGGCATTATGCATTCATATAAATCAACCGCGGAATATTGATGTGATTTCCCTTGTTCTTTGGAATAGGTCAACAAAATTGAAGATAGCTTTGATGTGATCAACTTAGGGACCAAGCCACTTGCAGCTTATTTATTTACTCAAAACAAGAAGCTTAAGGAAGAGTTTGTGATGTCTGTTTCTGCAGGGGGTTTGGTTGTCAATGACACTACTATCCATGTAATTATTCTCCTCCCTTAAACTTGTTGAAACCTGTTTCATATACATGCATGCACAAGTTACCAATTATTTAGTAACTCTTGTCGCCAGATATTAAAGCGGTAATGAAACTATGATTATTTTGCTGTGCTTATGGAACCAAAGTAGTTTTGGAAGAGGTCCTCTAGCGCTACGCTTTACCAGTGAGAAATCTGTTTAATTTTGGATAAGTAGTTAATACCAACTGCTGATAGTGTATCCTTGCTCTAGTTTTAAGCTGTCCAGTTGGGACAGTAGGAAAAGCATAAACACAGACACGTACCGACTGGAAAAGGATGGTATATTGAACATGAAACACATATTAATAGTTGATGCTCGAGTATTTTTAGCTACAGCCAACAAGCGGAGCTTTCTACATTTTTCGAAGTTACTAAATTGAGTTAAGAGCATTTTCCCTTTTGTGAGTAATGTGGATAAAGTCTTATGAATTTTTTCATGGTGAAATTTATTCTTGGATTGCTGTTTAATAGATTTATTTGGCATTGCCTATTCGCTGAACTTGTCTATGGTTCGTAATTTTAGTCAAATCCAAGTGCTTGTTCATGTCGATCTGCAGAAGTACTAGAAATACCATAATAGTGAAATTATTGGTTTATTTGTATTCCATTGTTTGGGAAAAGTGGGCATGCAATAGTAGAATTTGTTTCACTAATTTATGAAGCAACTTGATGATGCAGCTTGCAGTCCATACTTTACCATTTGGAGGTGTAGGAGAGAGTGGAACCGGTTCATACCATGGTAAATTCTCCTTTGATGCTTTTAGCCATAAGAAGGCAGTCGTATACCGAGGCTTTGTTGGTGATGCACCTATCAGGTATCCACCATACACTAGAGGAAAGCTGGCCTTGATGAAGGCTCTGCTTGCCGGTGATGTATGGGCTTTAATCAAAGCATTGTTTGGATTGTCCAAGGCTAAACAAGATTAAAGGTTGCTGTTCTATTTAATGTAAATTATAGTTGCTTAATGTTTTGTGAATCAAATTTCTCCTATAATCAACCTGAATAATATCGATAGGTCACAAGAATAAAACTGGAATATTCCATTGTAATTTATGCCTTTTCATCAGTGTAATATTTTCGGTGGGTCAAATTGATCTGTCCACGTGTTTACTAATTTCTAAAAGATCATAAACTTAAGAGAAATTTCAGTTTAACTTTCAGAAAATTATCATTTGTAAGCTGTTTTTTATGTGGTATAGATTATAATATGTGAAATTTTAACTGAAATTAAAATTAAAATTTATAATTATATTATATTTCAATTTTATTTAAAAAGCAAAAGCCCCCATTTGAGTTATCTCCCTCTTGTCATTTTTTTTCCTTCTCTCAGATTTGTCATTCTCTTCTTTATCTCTCTAATTTGCCCAATCTCTAAACTTATCTTTGTGCTTTCTTTTTTCCTTCTGCTGATATTCATTGTCCTCCTTTTTATGTAAAAATTTGATTCTTCTTCTCTTTGATATACCCTCTTTTACGTCTACCCACTCTCTTCTTCGTCTTTCTGCTTTCAATAATATCTGGGTTGTTTTCGTGTTTTTAAGATTTCAAAGGAATGGTACCATACTCCCAACCGAGTTCGTAGTGACTTTTAGTGTATGTTGGGGATGGTATCAGTTGGCTGATTAACCATGTTTTAAAAGGCTTGAATTGGCGTTACAGCTGCATGCACTGATTCATCTTGGTATCTTGCTCTACTTGTCTTGTAACGAGTTGAACAGCACGCTCATCTGTCACTCTTGCTTTATCATCACAGTTTTCGTTTTAGCCTACTTAATGCAATAGATTCATGTTGTTTGGTTGAAAGTTCTTGAGTTTGAATTTCTTCTTCGATCTACTCCTCTTCTGTCATAGAAGTATTTTCATCTATCTCTTCATTTATTGATGAGTTTATAATTCTCTTTTAAACTCCACCTGCTTCAAAGCTCTGTCCACATTGTCAGTCTGCCGACTATCTGTGCCTTTTGGAAGGACAGTACCGTGAAGATTTGATAAATACGAGCAGCAGCTTGAGTAGCATTGCAAAGATGAACCAGGGATTTTAAAACCAAAAGACCAAAATTGTGTACAAATTAACATTATCTTCATAGGAAGCTCTTTAAGAAGTAACACTAACTAAAACATATTGATTCTAGTCAACTGACATACCACTACAAATCTATGTAGAAATTGATAAAGCAAATGGCTATTAAGCTTCACTTTTTTTTTTTCTCTTGTAGAAGAGTATAGCGTTACTATAATTAATTGATGGAGACTAGTGATATAAAATCTAATAATATTTTATATGATAATTATAATCTTATTGTGATCTAAATAATTATGCAAGCCAATTTATATTCTATAACAGGTAAAATTGCAATTCAATTCTAATTATTTTTAAGTAGTTCAAAATAAGAACATCTTTATAATTATAGAAAAAAAGGTATGAAAAAATTATTTTAAAAAATCTTTAAATTTATTAATTTTATTTGGAGATCTGGCTTGAGTATATGGACATGTCAAGTATTTGCGGCACGATAATGGAGTTAATGTTTAAACTATTTTCATCAATGTTTTCAAAGATCGAATTAGTTCGGTCGGTTTAAAAGTAAAAATCGCCAATTGATTAACTTTTCAGTTCAATTTAGTTTAATAATTTTGTATTAAAAACTGATTAATTTATTAATTAATCAGTCATTTTCGTAAATTAATCATTTTATAAACTAAAATAAACCGGTTAATTTTTATTTAATAATTTTCCTCTTTAATTAAACTTTAAATTTTTCGATGGGTAAGGATAATCTTCTTCAATTTTTTTTTAAATTATTTAATTTTATTCAATCTTTAACTAATTTTATGACGATCTAATACCGATTGAAACTTTTAAACCTTAAACCTCTTGTCTTACCGATTTAACTCCTGGTCTAATTTTTAAACATTAATTTTTACATAGACAATGTAATGCAATTTGGTTTTGGCAGCTGTTGTCTACATTTTAAAACCAAGTCTAGCACATAGTATTAGATTTCGTATTTTATAACTTAGGGTCTGTTTGTTTTCGTTTCCATTTTTGGTTTTTTATTTTCATTTTCAAATTTAGTAAAAAAACTTATTTGTTTTAGTTTTTGGTTTTTCATCTGGAGGCCGTTGCTCTGCTCTATTTGGTGCCATTTTTCTATATATATATGCTCGCTTCGAATCTTCCACTTCTGTGGGCTTAACTGCTTATCAATATATGTTGTCTCGTACTCTTTGTTTTGCTCTCTGGATCTCCTGTTACCCTTTGATTTATGGATTGGCCTTGCCTACTTCAACCTTTGATGAAAAAAAAAAAAGTTTAGAATGCGTTTAGGGTTTTCATCCAACTCGAAATCTCGTAAGACAAGAAAAACAATGTTCTCATATGTCTTGGTTTTCAAGATTTTCTTCCAGTCTATGAATGATATGGAATGATTATTGGTCTTAAACCAATCTCTCGGTGTCAGAAAACAACATTTCAATGTTTTCTGTGTGATTTGGAGAGTGGATTTCCTCTTGTGGCTGATTATAGAGGCTTATTAATTTTCACCGCTTGGTTAGTTTTCAATCAAATGAGTTCATGGCATGCAGCTTTCTGAGGTTTTTTTAAAAAATATTTTGGGAAGTTTTGGTCTCCATTGCTAAACTGCTTCGACCTCTGGGACCTCGTATTGTGATAAACCCACTGTAAACATATTTGGGGTCTCAGATTCATACCCACTTTGTGGAAAATACTTTTTCTTATAGGAAGGGATTTGTTTTAGTGGAGGTATTCTTTATGTTTCCATGTGTTCAGCTACAGTTGTCTCTGGAGATGGAATCTTGCTAATTAAAGTATTAAATTGCTTTCTCCTCCTCCTACAACATCTCACGCCTGTGCTCTACTTTTCTTATCCATCGCAAACGTGTTTGCTTTGGTTATTACGACCCATATCTATTTGCTGCATTTTGCTTCTTTTGTTTTTGTTTTTCCTTCGTCATATTTGTCGTGTTCTCATATAGGATCGAAGTTATTGAGTTGAATTTACTCAGCTTAGTGGGAGAAGTATGATGCATATCCATTGACAGGTATGTGAATTGTTCCTCAAACTAGTCCTCTGTTTTGGATGAAACTTGACTGTATGGATAATTCAATATCTGACATTACAAAAGGATTTGCTATACATGATATGACTTTTATGAATTCCACGGTGAATTCTCTTGGAGTTACCGAAGTTCAGCCTGTAATTGTTTTTACAAAAGGATCCATCTTGTTTGCATCCTTTGCCATCTTTCTCTTTTCCTCCAAAACTCTTCAGAAAATGGCAAAAACAAGAAGCCAAAATAAAAACGCCATCTGTTCTGATGATTTTCAAGGAGAGAAAATGACAGAAGTAAAGCATAATGAAGGAGGATCCAAACAAAAGGATTATGAGAAGGAAGATTCTGAAAAAAGGAAGAGAGAGGATATCAAGAAAGGAAAAGAACCTTTGACTGGAAAAGAACAAACTGAAGAAGAAG
>JAOQMM010000006.1:7542985-7565147 GCA_027563515.1 Erythroxylum platyclados
TGAGTCATCCAAGCCAATAGCATACTGGTCCGTCCAATGCTTACCCATGCCAACTCCATTAGTGATGGTCCGTCCATTTGAGCACACACTAGGTCCTTAGCCCATCAAGAATTTAGACTTACCCAAGTCAACTCGTACAAGGTCCAAAACTTGCACCATGCTTGATTTACTTACTAAGCCACCTTGGAACTCTTGCATATTCCCGTCATTCGTGTGATCCAGCTAACCTTCCACTTGATATCTGTCTCAAGCCTTCTTTTGATCTCATATCTGAATCTTGCATCCTATCGAAGATTTTCCGCCAATGTGCACCAATGCATGTCAACGCTTGACATTTCCCTACTTCGTCTTTGCCTCCTAGCAAGTGTTTACCTTGTTCCGTTATTTCGCATGTCGAATACTGGTCAAGGCTCGCGAATGCCCGCATGATTCTGCTATTTCGGACTTAGGAGTCTAACAGTTACCCTCTATTGATCCATTGATTGCAAGCTGCTTAGCTTTCAAAATGATGAAAACCAAATAGGTATAGGATAAATTTACGTCTTAATTCCTAAAATTTGCACTAAAATTTAAGTCATACTATAATATTTGAAAAAACTCAACATTTTTAAAATCATATAATCTGGTTTTCATAAAACTTCAAATTTCTATTAAGATTCCACTAATCATGCTTAATTAATTCTTTCAAGTTAGGAACCATATTAACAATTCAGGCAATTGAAATAGACCTTAGTTTCTAAAAATTAAATTAAATATAATCAACTTGAAATTTACGAACTCAAACAACAAGTTACCAAATAATTCCAACAAGCAATTCAATCCAAGAAGCCCACTTTAGCACATTGATCTTTACAAATTTAGCATAAAAAAAAGTTTAAGAATAAGTCTCATCTATCTTTGATCTCCAAAAGTTGCCTTCTTTTGAAACAAATGATCTAACAATTTCGGGTACAATATTAATGCAATACCCATAAAGTAAAAATCCAACCTTTGTTTCCATTTTCATCTTGTTACCTATTCTAATTTGTTGATAACTTAAATCAAGCAATGCTCTTATTAGTCTAGATAATGGATCAATGGTTTCGTGATTTGGATTCAGTCTTCTGATAATCCTTTAGATTTAGCATAAACAATGATTGTATACAAGGCCCCAAAAGCTTTATAACTCGGGATATCACAAGAATATGTTATATACTATCTGCGAATTCTTATACTTAAAATCCTAACAAAAAAGTATCCCTTTGAATATCTCATAAATGGCAATGGAGGAAATGATATTGATGGAAGAGGGTTATCAGAATAAAAGAATGTTGAAGAAATATCAAATAAGAATAAAGAAAAGATGGAGAAGAAGGAGAGAGAGAAAAAAATAATATAGGAAGGAGGAAAATTCTTCTTGTCCTTCTCATTGCACCAATCATACATATACCTCAGTACAATGATTTTTTTGGATCTTACAAGCCAATCACTGGTTGTCCTACATAACAAACTTCTCAACATTTCTTTATTTTTTTACATTCAGATATCCCACCTCTGTTGACTCTCTACCCCATGACAAAATCTTTAGTCCAGACTGGATTCTTGGGCTGCCTCCTGAACCTTAGGCTTCCATCCTTTACTATGCTTGTAACATTACCATCCCCATTTACAACAACCTTGTTCTCAAGGTTGAATGAAGGAAAGTTTGCAGCCATGTCATGCTTCCACTCTCAAGTAACTGTTTCCATTTGACAAGTAATTGGAGTAAAGACTTCCCTTACTGCTGTAGATATCTTTGGTCGAGGATAGCTTCAGCTTCTAGAACTAGTTGACCTTCAACAATTACTGTTGGTAATGGTGTTAATGTAGGAATATTGCCCTGGTATTTTTTTTAGCAAAGATACGTGAAAAATATGATGGACTTTGGATTCATTAGGCAACTACAGTTCATAAGAAACAGTACCAATCATCTTGAGTATCTTATAAGGCCCAAAAAAAACTCCTAAGAAGTTTTTGAGAGGATCGACGAACCACCGAATGTTGTCGGTAAGTTGTAGTTTAACCCATACCTATTCATTTACAGCAAACTGCCTTTCCTCCCTATGTCTATCAGCTTGTATCTTCATTTAGTTTTGATCTTGGGCTAAGTGAGCCTTTAAACTTGTTAACACTTTCTGTTGAGCCTTCATGCAATCCTCCAAATAAGCTACCTTAGTATTTCCTAAAAGGTAAGTAGGAATAGTTGGTGGAGCATATCCATAAACTGCTTCAAATGGAGTCATGCCTATAACAAAATGTAACGCCGTGTTATAATACCATTTAGCATAATGCAAGACACTACACCATTTACTTTAGATGATCAGCAAGAAAGCAAAGAAGGTATGTCTCCAAGTAGTGATTAAGAACTTTCTAATTGCCCGTCCATTTGCGGATGGTATGAGCTGCTATGTTTTAGCTGAGTACCTTGGAGCTTAAATAACTCCTTCCAAAAAACACTAATAAAGAGAGGATCACGATCAGATACAATGTTTCTTGGTAAGCCAAGCCATTTGCTAATTTCCTTAGAAAATATTGCTGCCACCATAGGTGTTGTTATCCCAAATGGCAATGCTATAAACTGCGCATATTTTGACAAACAGTCCACCACTACCTATATGATTGTCTTTCCATTAGGAGGCAAATGTGTAATAAAATCCATGGCAATATCTTGCCATATTTGTGAAGGAATGAGAAATGGCTCCAGAAATCCTGCTGGCTTATGAGTTAAATACTTCATCTCCTGGCAGATTTTACAAGTTACAATATATGTTACTACTGACTTTCTCATGCCACTCTAAAGAAGTTAGTTGATAGCCTAGCCACTATTTTAGTAACATTTGCATGTCCCCCTGTTATAGTTCCATAGTACTCTTGAATCAACTTTTACTGTAATGGATGCCCATACGACACAACAATTCGACCTCAGTGCAAAACTAACCCATCAACAACAGTATAATTAGGATAGTGATTTAAATGCTTCTGAAGCATCTGAAGGAAATCAGAACCATCTTTATTCGAAATATAATATTGTCTTAGCTGGTCAAAGAATGTAAATATTGGGCCTAAGATTGCATGGCAAGTTGCTTCAATACTAACTAACTTGGAAAAAGCATTGGCCTCACGATTTTGAGAGCCAGGTTTGTATTGAATGGTGTATTGAAAGCCTAATAACTTGGCTTACCATTTTTGCTATTCTGGTGTTTGTATTGTCTGGTTCATTAAATTATGCAAACTTTGTTGATCGATGTATATAACAAAAGGTCTCTAATCAAATATTGCCGCCATTTTTTAACAGCCTCTGTAATGGCATAAAGTTCCCTGACGTATGTAGAAGCTAACTGCATCTGTGGCCATAACTTTTTGCTAAAAAATGCAATAAGATGGCCTTCTTAGGATAAAACAACCCCAATAGCAACTCCTGATGCATCAGTCTCAATAGTGAAGGTCTTAGAAAAATTTTGAAGAACTAATACAGGCACAATGGTAATTGCTAACTTGAGAGCCTTAAAAGCTTGAGAAGCTTGTTCTGACCATAAAAAATTATCATACTTCAAAAGATTTGTAAGTGGAGTAGCAATAGTGGTATATTGACAAAAAAATTTCCTGTAATACCCAGTGAGCCCCAAGAAACCTCTCAACACCTTTAAGTTATTAGGAATAGATCATGCCAATATAGCCTCTACTTTTGACAGGTCTACCTCAACTCCATCTCCTAATATGATGTGCCCCAAATAACCAATCGATGCTTGTGCAAAAGAGCATTTAGATCGTTGGCGTAATATTGATTGTTTGTCAGTACCTGTGGACTTGTTTCAGATGTTGCAAATGCTCAGTAAAAGAGGAGCTATAGACCAGAATATCATCGAAAAAACAAGCACAAACAATTGGAGAAAAGGTCGTAGTAGATCATTTATGGCTACTTGGAATGTTGATAGGGCATTGGTCAAGTCAAATGGCATGACCTTAAACTCATAATGTCCATCCATTATTCTAAATGCCATTTTAGGCACATCTTTTGCTGCCACTCAGATATGATGGAAGCCTACCCTTAAATTGATCTTAGAAAAAACTATTGCCTCGTGAAGTTCATCTAATAACTCGTCAACAATTGGAATGGGAAACTAGTCACGCACGATGACCACATTAAGGGCTCAATAATCAACACAGAACCTCCAAGTTTTGTCCTTTTTTCAAACTAAGAGTACCGGAGATGAGTATGGACTTGTACTTGGTTGTATAATCCCTTCTGCAAGCATCTTAGAGTTGAGTGATTTCATGTCTTTTTTTTGGCTGTGTGGATACCTATATGGCTTGACATTGACAAGTTTTATTCCTGGTACAAGATGAATGTGGTGATCATGGTTTCTTGGGGGCAGCAAACCCTTTTCAAAGACATTCTGGGATTGAAGAAGTAGCTGTTGAATTTCAGGGGATGAAATTGACTCATTAGGGCTTTCCTATTCTTGAGATGAAGCAACTATTGAAAGAAGTTAGGCTGAATCTGTAGCATCTTTCTGGGCCATTCGTATGAGTTGACGAAAGGTTACTAGAGTAGGCTAATTTGACTTGGTTCCTTGAAGTGTAATTAATGAGCCCACATGGACAAAAGTCATGGAAAGCCTATAAAAGTCAGCCAAAATTGGACTTAGTTGGGCCAGCCACTGAATACCTAAAATAATATTTGCCCCATGGACCTCTAAATGATACAAGTCCAAAGAGAATGAATGACCTTGTAACTTCACATCAATGGACTGAACTGAGGCCAAACAATTTAGGGTTTCCCCGTTACCAATCGCAACTGAAAATGGTGGAGCCGACTGAATTGTAAGCCTTAAGTATCCAACAACCCGTGGTTGAACCAAGTTACGGGTACTGCCAGAATCTATCAAAATAGTAAAACAATGGCCTTTTACTTTCCCTTGCAGTTTCATGCACCATAAAGATGAATGACCAAATAAGGCGTAAAGAGACACCTGAAACTTTGAGGGGTCACCATCAGTAAAAGTCTGAGGAGTTGGTGGTAGTGGTAGTTCTGACAATGGTATAGTAGGTGGGGTACCTTCAATAGTCAACAATGCCCCAGGAGAGTCATCTTCGGCTTGAAGCAACAAGAATGGAATTATAGGACAACGATGACTTGATTTGTACTGGTCATCAAAATTAAAGCAGAGCCCTTTGCCTCTTCTTGCTTGCATTTCAGTTGGAGTCAAACGACAAATAGGGTAAGAGGCTGTAGATGTTTGCGGTTTGGAGGTGGTAAGGTGAGGTCTAGAACCTATTGATTGTTTGGGCAGTGTATATCACGAGTCTCTAATCTTGGATTCAACGAGTTTGGCGAGAGCCAAAGCTTGGGTCAAAGAACTGGGTTTCAAAATGACAATTTCTCGCTGGATATCTTGGCGCAAGCTAGAAACAAAAAAATTCAGGAGGTGCTCATCTGTTAATCTAGAAACATGATTTGAGAGGTTCTTAAATTTGATTTGGTACTGAGTGACTAAAGAGGTTTGTTGTAGTTTAAAAAGTGATGCCAGAAGGCTGATAAACGTAGATGGGCCAAACTATAGTTCCAAGGCTCTGGTAAAGGTTTCCTAATCGTTAAGTTGGTTGTTGCGATGCATCCACTGAAACCAAGTAAGCGCTTGATCAACCATAAAGAAAGCAACAATGGCTAACCTTTGCTGAGGTGGAGTAGAATAAATCATAAAATATTGGTCAGCTTGAAACAACAGGCATGAGGGTTAGAGCCATCAAAATTACTAAGAAAGAATTTGGGTGTTTTGCATTGGAATGATGGCGAGGGATTGGGAAGAGAAGATCCCGATGGTTGGGATGGTATGGCTAGTAAAGGTGGAAGGTTACTGGAGATTTGGGAAACAGATGATTTTTCCATATGGGTGATTTTAAGTTGAAGGTCATTGATGGAAGAGTTTTGGTTTTGCATAGTGGCGATGAGGTCAGAACATTTGGACTCTAGCTTGGATTCAAGGGATGTGCGCAACTTTTGAAATTGGATAGCAAATGATTCAGTCAGTCCATGGATGGCCTCTTCAAACCTTGTTTATGGTTTGGGAGCCATGGAGAGAATGAAATGAAAGCACCAATGATGGAAGATGGATATCAAAATAAAAGAATGCTGAAGAAATATAAGATAAGAATAGAGAAAGGATGGAGAAGAAGGAGAGAGAGAAAAAAAGAATATAGGAAGGAGGAAAAATCTTCTTGTCCTTCTCATTGCACCAATCATACATGTATCTCAGTACAATGGTTTTTTTTCGGATCCTACAAGCTAATCATTGGTTGTCCTACATAACAAATTTCTAAATGTTTCTTTATTTTTTTACATTCAAATATCCCACCTTTGCTGACTCTCTACCCCATGACATAAACTTTATTCTATACTAGATTCTTAGGCTGCCTCCTGAACCTTAGGCCTCCTTTACCATTCTCGTAACAGATATAGTCCAATGGGTTGAATTTGCAATTTCTGAAGGAAGAGAAGTTGAATTTCTTAATCCAGAAATTTCAAGCTCCATACGTTCATTAAAAGAGATAGCACGCCTTTTCCACATTGGAGCTACTTGTACTGAAACTAACCTTGACAAGATTCACCAAATTCTTGGACTTTAGATCGTTTATATTTTGAAAATTATTTAGTAACGTCCATAACTTTCTTTAGTTTCTTAGAAGAATCAGACACTTCGACTATAGACCCACTGGAAAGTAACAACTTTGTAGCAACTAGGTTTGAAAAAGTTAAGAAGGTAATCTTAAGATGGGATGCAGCAACATCAAAAGAATCCAAAGAGAAGATGAGATTCAATTACGATCGTGAGAAGGTGGATCGTTAGTTGCAGGTGGTAGACGAAAATCTAAGAAGTCCATGTTTGCGGCTGCCATATTCAACGACGACGATGATAAGGTTAACCATAACGTTTAAATTGCTATATCCAGACGTAAAGATGTTTAATACATGGTTTTAGAAATTGGCATTCATATCAGCTTAGTGGTCCAATACTCAAGTAGAATATAGTGAATGCTTAGTTATATAGGAATTTTTTTAGTAAAAATGTTATTTAAATAGCAAAGTTTTCATCATAATACAACTTGAACCGGATGTTTTAGAGAGTTCAATTTTAACTTTAATATTTTCAAAACGTTTAAAATAAATCTTTAATGTATGGAAAATTTAAATGGTTCAAAAAGCTCTAAGTATTTTTTTATATTTTTAAAAATTTATTGGTAGACTCTACTACCATGTTTAGGCTATATTATGCCATACAGGTCTCACCAATTAATTTAAAAAATAAATTATGTATATTTATTAAAGAAATAAATAAACATGAAGAAAGTGTTAATTTATTTTTTAATCTATTAGTAGGACCCACTATATCATTGTCCTATATGTGGGTAGTGGTGTCCACCAACAAATTTTTTAGTAATGACGGGGAAACATAATTCAAGTTTAACTTCGTTGAACTTTTCATTCATTAATAGTCTATTTTTAATATATTGAAAACATTAGAGTTGAATTTAAATGCTCTAAAATAATAGAGTTCAAGTTGTATTCTAATGAGAACTCTACGGATAAAATTGTGCTTTTGGTTATGCCTGATGCTTTAAAGCTTGATGCCAAGTTTTCAAGCTTGGAGAAAGATGGGCTTGAAATTGAAATACCATGGTCCACACTTTTTGAGCTTATGAAGGAGTGTTAAATTTGGAGAGAAAAAGGTCCTCTTCATTTAGTAAAACTTTGACTATGCCAAATTTCTTCCAATTATGATTAGTCTAAAGCATTGATAGCTAGAAATGAGGGCCTTTTATGCAAGAAGTAACCTAGCAATGCTGATTCTCATTCAGCAATTCCTTCTTTCAAATTGTCCATGCTAAGTGCTACGAAAGTTTTCCTTCAGAGGAACAAGAGGGCAATAGTGACGTTTCAAGGTGTGTAGAATTACCTAAGATCTACTTCCAAGTTTTTTTTTATTTTGCTAGAGATGGGATATTGGGAGAGCGAACTCTCCTTCTGAGGAGGTGGAGGAGCTTCCTGAGTAATGACATACGAAAGAGAGGAAAAGGATGGAGTAAGGCGAGAATGCAAAAAGAACGACGAAGGAACTTGCAAAAAGCCAGAAGACGAAGAAGAATCAAGAGATGAACGTTGCGAGGTAAGGTAAATCAGAGCCATTGACCAAGCCTAGGAGGAACAAACCTGAAAGACAAGGAAGTAGAAGCCAATTGCTAGAAAAGGCTAATAGTAAGAGGATAACAAGAAGTAATCAGTGGTGGCAAGGGCAGGAAGCATAAATGAATAAGTAGACAGTAAAGACCAATTAAAAAATATTTAAAAATGGAGTTTCTACATTGAGTTCCCACATTGGTGGTGGTATCCAAGCAAAATAATAATGATGAAATGAAAAGGCGTAAATTAGAGCAAAAGGTTGAAGAATTGGGTATATGAGAAGAATATGATTCCACATTCTTCAAGTTTCTTGAACAACTTGCTGTTAAAAAGGATATCTACAGTTGTTATATGTTCTGCAGGCAGTTTCTGATTAAAATGTTGCCTGATATCGGCTGTGATTTTAATGAAAAAGGACATGAATCCGTATTTTCTGGGTTTATATTCAGGTATAATAAAAGTTCTATCTAGTTCACATTTAAATAGTACTATCATCTAGGTAGTGCTACTTTACAATTTTTGACATGAAATAGGAACTCTGAAGAAGAAACAGAGCAAACCAATCTTTTTACTCCTAATTGGAACTGATAAAATCAACAAGAATCCTCTGCTAAGATGCTAAAGATGTCCGATCTTTGTTCATCTGTCAACTGTGCAGGGAATTCAACTAAGAAAACAACTTTCAAATCTCCTCTCTTTCCCTGCTCTTTAGTGCTTGGCATACCTTGGCCTTCAATAACTTCCTGGTAGCCAGGGTAAATGACATCGTCGATCCTCAAGCTCATCTCTTCGCCACCCAGCAAAGGAACTGAAATTTCACAACCTGTAAGAGCCTTCAGCAATGGGATTTCTACTACTATCTCCAAGTCATCTCCATCTCTTCTGAACAAAGAGTGTCGCTTCTCAGCAATTACAAAATTAATGTCAGCTGGGAAACAACCAAGCGTCTCATTTCCCATTCCTTCGAACGAGATTGTCGTTCCCTTTGTCCATCCTGGCTTCACTTTTATCTTCAGAACCTCCTCTTCCTCAACTATTTGCCTGCCAAAGATAAGACCAAAACATATCTTCATATTGATACAAATGATCTTCTTCTTCTGTTTTTTCTTTTTTCTTTTCAATGGTGTATCTATTAATTCACTTCAACATGCCTTAAGATCTTCAATATTTGTTAAATGCCAGATTGCGAGAAAAAGAAGCATTAAGTTTTATTGTTTTTTATGAGGTTAAAGATACCGGCTTTCCATTTTAAACAGGCGAAGGTCAGTCTTTGAAATCCACAAAACCTGATGTAGTTGTTGGCAATATCGTTAATAAAAAAAAAAGGCCCATTTGGGAAATGGGAATATTAGAGACAAACAGAAAGCAAGAGGGATATAGGTACAAACCCTGTATTTGTCAGGACTTCTCTTGTAACCTTAACCTTCTTGGTGCAACCGTAACACAATTCTTCAAGCGTGCACTCCAGGTCTTTCTGAATTGGCGGAGGTTTTAACATCCCACTTGAGTTGGAAAACATTATAGGGGTGGTGCTTCTCCGGCTGACACTTCTTGACAGAGATGCCGGAAACCCATTAATGGATAATTCGGAGCTTTTCCTGCTCATGCTTTTCTGCACTAAAGCTGGTGTTGGAGAGGAACTCCTTGGGCTTCCGTTTCTTGATAGAGAAGGAATATGTGATAAGGCATTATCCAAGCTTTTGTGCTTTAAGGAAGCTTTTGGGCTTGAAGATTTGTCCTTGTTGTGCCGTTTACTTCGAGCACTGTACATGCAGCAGTGGATTCTACTCATTGTTTGTTCTTTCCCTGTCTCATCGCCAAGTTCATGAAAATGGAATCTGCATAAGTTACATTTCCGTGCAACCGAGTTTCTATATTTTGGACGTTTCCATTTGAACCCACAAAAATTCTAGTCGTTTAATAATTATTTCTTCATCATAATCCTGAGACTTCTGAAAACTATTCCTGACATTAGGACTTAGCTGCTTTGGAGAAATCAACAACTGTTATTTATGTACCCACACAGAAGTTAATTGATTGACAAGTCAAAACCCTTATTATACGCATCCTGATCAGATCGTTTTGTCGTTCAACTTCATGATACTGAAATGGCAATTTCCTGATACTTTTTTTGTTAAATTTATTATAAAACGTGACGTGAATATACGGGGGAACATAAAATGTAGGAAAACATCCGTGCATCTAATTACCTGGGGAAGTTTGCGATGATCTGTTTCAGAGAGCTTTTCTGTCACAGTTTTCGCCGAAGATGAAGGTTCAGATGAAGATTTGTTTGAAGATTTTGGGAAGGAATGCTTCCCGACGTTGCACCTTCTAAGAGAGAATGGAGGCATAAACACTGCAAAATTACTTAGAGATTGGTAGCGGAAAGAGGCACTGGAGACTCTTTCAACGATCTGAGAACAATAATATGATCTACCATGAGAAAGAAAGAATTTGAAGAGGTTAAATAGTATTACGTTAAAATAAAGAACACAAAGGGTAGAGAAAATAAATAGTTATATTGAGTAGTAAAAGAAGCCATCAAATTGCAGGCATAGGGGGTGGTGACGAAAGTAGCAACGAAGCGTTTGTTAAGGTCTTAAATTAGGTAAATCCGTTACGAGGAAAGGTAAGGTAAGGGTGAGTCGGGTCTGCAATCAACTTACCTTTAACTTCTTGAAGCAATCCAAACGTCTTTGTTTATAACTACATTATTACATTATGGTCTTTTTGGGGCTAACGATAATAAAAAGGAAACCGACGCTTCGAGTCGGGAGAACGCAGAACGGAAGGTGGGTATTCCTTTGTTTGACCATTGCCAGATAGATTTTTAAGAGTGATTATGTTTGATATGGTATAGCTGTTAATGCGTAGTTTTGAGTTTTATATATTTTTTAGTATATTACTGGATGTCTTTAGATTCCTGACTCTTCAGATCCTGTGTCAAGCGAGATTTTTATTGGATATTGGTGTTATTATTATTATTGGTTTTTTAGTATATAATTTCATGAATTGACTATTTCATATCTATGTTTTATTTTATCAACGATATGATAATAAAGAAATATATTATTCCGAGAATAAACTTCTGAATCACAGTTCATGATTTCTTGCACTTGAATTTTTATTGAGCATTTGTTAAAAAGCTAACTAATTATCAGAAGTTATTAAATATAGTTTGATGTTAGAGATGCACTAACATATGTTGTAATCCATCTTGGCCCAGGTTAACTGATCCACGGGTCAAAATTGTTTGGCCCGATCAAGCCACAAGCTAAGCTTGGTCTAAGTTCGGCCTGACCTGTGATCCTACCTGAACGTCAAAAATGATATTATTTTGTCAAAAATGATGTTATTTTTTATTTTTTAAAAAATATAAGTTTGGGCTGAGTCCAGTCACGGGACGGTCAATGGGCCACCCAGCCTGTGGACCGGCCCATTGATTGGGCCGAGCTAGGAGTGGCCCGGCCTGGCCCATTGACATCCTTATGTGCAGCTCAATCAAAACACCTTTGGTTCACTAAAATATTATATCCAATATATGATGTATTGTTTGATTTTCGCACTTTGAGACTTGGAAAATTCAATGTGACAAAATATAAGTGTAGTAGGTTGTTTCTGTAAGTCCACAAATACATTACAACTAAATTTGGGTAAGTAAACAACCAATACCTTTGGAACATTTTCACAAACACTTTCTATTCATCTGATTTAGAGACGTTTTAGGATAGAGATTAAATAAACAGAAAACATAAACAATGAGTGAACTTCTATGAATGTTCCATGAAGTGTTGTGCACGAAATGAGGGCTTAAAAATAGGCTAAAACCCATTTTGCCTATATTACGTACATATATAGAAGACAACGATTAGAGGAGGTTTACAGCAGTTACACCCCAACTACAAAAGTTACCTTGTCATAATCTTTACACCAGTTATAAGTTACACAACTGCTATAGTTAATCCAAACAACATCCTTATTGGAGAAGCATATTAGGACATCTAACTATCAATAAACATAATTGAACAACCGATGATTGTGATGATGTGTATCCAATTAAAATTATGCTAAAGATTATTAGGTAAGTGCACCTATCATTCTTACAATATAGCTTAGGAAATACGAGTGTCGATCTTACAAGGACTATAAGTGCTATTATTAACTATCTTTAATCTAACTAAATGAATGACTAAATTAAAAGGAATAATTAATTGAACTAATCTAAAATACCAAACTAAAGCAATAAATAGGACTGAAATAACCTATAGATAAACAAGATCTAGATGTAAAATCCCTCTAGAACATTTATATGCTTCTATTTATCTTGATTCAATAATTAACCATAATTTTTTAGACCGTTGAAAATTATAAATTTATAAACGTATTCTTTCTTAAGACATATAGCCTCTATACTGACATTTCTTTCTAATCAAAACCTCTAAGAATGCATTAACTTATTTTGTGAATTCCTATTATAGATTCAACTCTAACCCAGAAGATTTATACGGTCATATCTCTAAGACTTTATGCAACTCCTATTATTCACACCATGATTTATTTATACATATGATTTCTCAATCCCCATATATGAAATATGAAATTAAATCAAAATGTTAGTATATTCCAATCCAATCACATGTGATAATCATGAAAAATTTGCAATATAACTTAGGTCTTTCATTAAATCAAAGAAATCATAAAAAAATAATATCTCAGTTTTCATCCCATCTAGATTTATCCCTATTTAGTTCATGTTAAGAATAAGAAACCCAACAACAATTAAGAAAGAAAACAAGATAAAAGAAATTATTCTTATGAATCTTGAAATCTTGATGTTTTTTAATTGAATCTTCATGGAATCCCCTCGTTCTCTTTAAAATTGCTTTGTTCTTATCCTAAGATGCTCTAGCTATACCCTCTATGATTGCTCTCTTTCCCTCATCAATTTAATTCCAAAAAGCTACCTTTTATTCTAAAAAATCCTAAAAATTTAAAGAGCTCATCCAACACAATCCAACAGTGGCTCATATTGACTCTGTGTTCTTCACAACTACAGAAAATCCAAATTTATTTAAAAAATCACTACTAAAATGGATCCACAATATGGGTCCATGTTACATCCATATTGGCTTAATAACTCTTCAATTATAAGGATTCATTATGGGAATATGGGTCTGAAGGCTATGAACATAGATCCATATTTATTATGTTGTTCATGTAGCAACTCCTCGAAGAAATAGAATGAACTAGGCACTAATATAGGCAAGAAAATAGGACCATGCTTAACATCTATATTGAATATAGGTCTATATTTAACCCGAGTTCATCCAAATTCATGCCAAAACTTCTCCAACTTGGCTTCTTCTTACCCAAATTCATTCCTTTTTTATAGAAGCTAAAACAAGGTTTATAAACAAAATATAAGCCATATTGGGTACCAAATCACATAACAATGATCTAAAAACAAGTAAAATGCTCTTAAAATTATGTTAAAATTATAACTTAATTAGCACCTATCAAATTATCCCACACTTAAGCATTTTCTTATCCTCAAGAAAATCAATATCATCATTCTAAACTTAAACGGATTGCAACTCTAGGAAAGAGTTTAAAAAATTAATTAGATCAACTATCAATTATTCATTTAATTGTAAAGTTCATCAGCTTATTAAGCATTTAACTACTTGTATTAAGTCATAAATCAATTCAACATAACTCCATAACCCTTCAAACTCTAACTCAATCCATAAAATTCAACCTAATGTATAAAATAAACATATATGAGAAAGATGTTTCAAATTTTAAACCTTTTCCTAACCTTATTAATTGACAAGCAAGATACTAAATTTAAATCAACACAGGAGCATTTATATGTTTACATGGTCTAAAGCTAGGAGAGTGAATTTATTTAATACTCACTTATTCAACCAAAGCAAGTTTTTTTTTGTGTGGAATACTAAAAATGTTTAAAAGAATTCACTTCTGACTCAACTATAATCTAAAGTATACAAAAAGTATCATAGTGCAAATCAATTATCTATTTTCAAAATTAACAAAGTAAATTAAAATTAACTTTATCGTCAATGTTGATTACTATTTGCCTAAACAAATCAAATCACAATAATAACCAAACTTATAATTAATTATCTCAATCAATATTCACTCAAAGTTTAAAATTTTCCTAGAGTTGTTTGTTGTTAAGCTAATTATAGCAAAATTGATAAATATAAGTAATTAATTCCCTCCTCCATTCTTAAATTGTACATCGTCTCTAATGTACATGACATACTAGTACAATGAAAAACTAGAATATAAAGAGAAAGAGGGAAATTAGGATAACTAGTACTCTCATAATAATAAAAGACTTTATAAGTTATATTTTGAAAAGTAACCAACTGATGGTGCTTATCACAATCCAACAATGAAATAAATCCAAAGAAAATTAGAATCTATGACTTTAAAATGCTTTTAACTTTAAACACACACAACAAAAATTAAATTATGTAAAAATGTACTAAAAATTAATACTAAAGATTCTTAAAGCTACTAAATTGAAATAAAGTTACCTAAATCACTAAATTGCCTCCCAATAAGTGCTTCTCTATGGATTTTTTTAATTATACATTATTCTTAAGCTCTTCATCCTGACAAATCCTTAAGTAAAGGTTTGACTATAGTCTTCTTCAATCTCTCAACCTCTTTAACATTCTTCCTCCTACTCATAGGCTCATTAGCTTCTAGATTACCATATGCTCCACCAATATAGGGTTATCCATCTCTTATTTTTCTCCTTGCACGATATAAGTCTCCAATGGATCTTTTGTGATTATTTTCTGCATATCGTAATAAAATTTAGTACCAATCACATCTTTAGAGAAATAAGTATCATCTTTAACATCGTCTATCCAGAGATGTCTCATGGCTTCATATATCTTAAAAGCTACTTTCTCTTTCCCTATCCTTAGGACTAACTTCCCATCATTCATATTATTATAGCCTTTGTAATAGTTAGAAAAGGTCATCCTAAGATTACGTGAACCTCCACATCATTCTTTACATCTAAAACCAAAAATCAATAGGATAAAGAATTCCTCGACCTTAAACAAAATATCTTCTATAATGCTCCAGGATACTTAATTGACTTATCTACTAATTGAATGCTCATCTTAGTTGGTTTAGATTCACCCAATCTTAATCTTTTGAATATGTCATATGAAAGAAAATTAAAATTAACACCTAAGACCTTTAATTCCCTTTCAATTAATTGACAAACTACTAGTATTACATGGGATAATAGAACTCTATATATCCTTAAATTTTTGGTGTAGCTTGTTGATTGCAACTAATATGCAAGCACACAAAGTCAATTATAGAAGTTTTATAAACTGCAATACTCCATAGTATATAATATTAAAAGGAACTATGTCATTATAAATATTAATCCTATCTAAACAAGAAAACCAAATAAAACTTAACTTGATAGAAGATAATTAAACTAATGAACTCACAAAAACAAAGTAAATAGCTAATGAAAGAAAGTTCAATTAGTAATAAATAGGGCTTTGGGGTTCACCTACAGTGAATTCCAATTATAAAAAAAACATTGATTATATTTGAATTAATCAATGGTCAACAACGGTGCATTAGACAAAGTTGATTAATCAATAATCAACAATGGTGCATTAGATAGAGGGTATTCAAGAAGCTAACAAAAACTTTACTAGAATATAGGCCTAGAATTGAAACTAAAGATAAAGTTATTTCAATCCTCTATAGTTTAGGTAAATTCAACAATAGTTTAGCCAAAAGATTGCTCAGGCAACCAAGGAAAAACATAAGCAGCAAAAGCTGATATGGTTCCCAACAAATTGCCCCATATATGTAATTACAACTTGGTTAGCTCTCAAGAACAAGTTACCTACATCGGATAGAGTTGAATGCTCTTCTCCCACAGATCCTTTATACATACTGTGTACTGAAATGTAGGAAACAATATCCCACTTATTTTTCAATTCCAATTCACAAATACCTTATGGAGATTAATCAAAGCTACCTGCAATACTAAAGGAATAGACAACACTTGGGAACAGCTGGTGAATCAGCTTCTAAACATTAAGAGGAAAAGAGATGATATCCAACTCTTAAAGATAGCTTTATGTGCAACCATATACGAAGTCTGGCAGGAAAGGAATAGGAGAAAATTCAAACCAAAGCAAATGGAAGCCTCTAATTTTCAAAGGCTCACCTTATGTAAAATTAAAGAATACTTTATGTTGTCCAAGAAAAAGTCTAAGTGGCTCTCAAAAGCACTAGAAGGGAAACCTACAACATAATGTGACCCATTCAAAGATGAAAGTTGTTGCTAGATAGGCATTAGAATGTATTTACAATTATATGATGATATGTACCATTTTGTCACTCTTTATACATTTTGTAAGGCTTAAACTTATTTAGAATACAATTTTAATTTTAAAAAAGAAACAATTAACTTAAGGTATTTATGGCCTCTATCAAGGTACACCAATACATCTAATTAGGCAACTACAACCTCTAAACATGCAATTCAATCTAATCAAATTCATTAAGCTTGGTTAATCAATCTAGTTATCACCAAATTATAGGATATTGTCATTGTTTAGTGATAAGATGTTTATTCTCTTAGTAAACATATTATATTTACTTGTTAGTCCTTCATGTAATCCCCATGACTAAATCTATAGTGGCCAGTCATAAATCTAACATTAAGAATAAAGAGAATAAATTCAACTAATCAAATAATCAAATTATGTATAAATAATTGAAGAATTCTTATAAGTTACATCTCTAACCCTAACTAGGATTTTTAGCTACTAAACAAAATTAAAGTAAAACAAAAAAAATTCTGAACATATAGAAAAGAGTAAAAGGTAAGAAGCAGATAAGATGTCACTGACTCCTCCATCTTTGCTCTAAATCTTCCTCCAATACTTAAGAAAGAATGAAACTTGGAAAACTAAGCTAGGTAGCTCCAAAAGTTTGCCAAAAGAAACCTAAGCTTTAAAAGTTTGCTAAAAGAAACCTAATGCAAGTATTTATAGTTGAGGTTCCAAAATTAGAGTTCTAGACTACTTGAACATGAGAAATCACACATTCATTATTTTTGTCTAAGAACTAGCACTGGACTATTACCATCACTATTGATGGTCTTGTTCTAAAACTAAAAACATTGCAGAGCCATATATAACTAGTGTTTGACACCAAGTTGTAACGAGAACCAATTTTGTTATGTTTCTTAACTACTCGTATCTTTACGAAAGACAAGCACCTGTTATTATGGCATGTCTGATGCCTACTATGTCTTATTCTACTAACTTCTCCATTTTTCAACATCTTTGAGTTAGTATTGGCTTTCCATATCTTTTACAAAGTTGTTTTTCCCATCTTCTTATCTTAAAAATGAATCCAAAATCTCGTTGATTGGACAACTGTGGAGACAATTACACTAAGGGGTGCTTGGTTAATGGGTATGAGAAGAAAGGAATGAGTAAGGAATGAAAAACAACTTCTTGGTAATATATTATTATTGTATAAACAATATTTCTATATCCGAGTTTGGGGCCTTACTCTAAACCCCCCGATTATGAGATGAATGAAAGTTATTCCAGTAAAAAAAAGAAGTGTCGCACGCGTGATAGAAGCTATTACCGACATGATAGAAGTCTCACGGGCGTGACAGGATCTATCACCCACGTGACAATTTTTTTTTCTTTTTTTAGCAAAACAATATTTTGGATGATTAAAATGTATTTTGAGGACATTATGTGGCTGATGATAAGTTAACGCAAGCAAATGCTAGAGCATTTTTTCTTCAAAAGCTTTTGGAAAGGAAATACCGCAATATACTTGATTTTAAACATTCTGTCATCATAAATGAGGTGCATAAATTAAATATAATTAATTAAAATATATTAAAATTTCATGCAAAACAAAATTTTAACAACTTTTTATTTCTTAAGATTTTTAACAAATCAACCACTATCAATAGTAATGGTAATCATTCCTTCGTCCTAATGAATCATTATAATTATAATGATTATATCAATTCTTATTCCTTATTATATTAATTATAAATCCTATTACCATTGCCCTAAGTGAACGAAGCACCCCCTAAATTATGTCTTTACTCCTTAAATCATCACCTATAAGATAATGAACTAAATATAGGAAAACATTGTAAAATCTAAATTAAACATGCTATAAAAGTACCTATACCAAGTAATATAACCCCAAAGAACGTCTTAAATATAGAACTATAAGATTTCCCACACCTAACTCATTTTTTGTCCTCAATTAATCAACAAAAAATAAACCCTAAATTTTTTAGTTTAGCCTTCTTCTTTATATTGGCATATAATGTTTTTATTACCTTTGAGTAGTAGTCTCCTTGAAAAGTCAGTGGATAATCCCACTACAAACTTTAAAGCACTTTTCGAATCTTAAAGGCCTTATCAATGGGTGATATTATGATCTTTTCAATAACCATATGATTTTTTCTCCTCTTTTTTATACGATTCCTCATTCTCTAAATTTTTGAACCTCGAAATGTCCACCGAAGGAGATGGTGTTGATGAAGAAGCATATATAGGAACCTTACTTGTTATAGTCTTTCCCTTATATTTTCTACTCATCCTTCCATACTCATTCTAAGAACTACATCAACACTTCACCTTAACATATACAATTTAATCCATAAAACACACTTCTATAACACTTCACCATAACTCCAACAAGAATATAAACCAAAATTCCAAGAATAATATACCACAAGCTACATAACGCTAAGTTAATTATCTTCCCAAACCACAATAATAGCATCACAAAATCCATAAATGTTCCACTCAAGCTCAATATCCAATTTAGTTTGCTACCACTATGAACTTAAGTAAAATAACTTGGAACAAAGTACATTCAAATTCTATGATTCAACATCTCCAAAAACATTTGAAAATCAAAATTCACAATCTGTAGCTCTGAATGCAAAAATGTGCAGAATGGGTGAACATCTAATATTTTTGGATATGGGAGAGATATAGTTTCTAAAAGGTTATAGTTAGTGTTTGAACTTGATAAAGAATAAAAAATTAGGAATGTTGGACATTAGATCGTGATATAGATAAAGACAATAAGGCTTAGTTAAGAAAATTCAAGTTTTCTTTTATACTATTAGGTTTCGTAATGAGATCGACATTGAACAATATACCACCAACTTTGAATTTTTTCTATATAAGAATAGTACGAGACATGCTCCCTATATTAAAACTGATTTTGTTCTGTCTCTAGACAATCCCTACATTAGTCACTACTAGCGTTCGTCCTACCTTGAAGACCTATGCTAGCTATCCTCTATAACCGTCAATTCATATTTGAACTTGATTTTTTTCATCATCATTATTCTAAGTCACACCCCACATAACCTTTAGCTTAATAAATAAGATATATATGCATATACAAACATAATAATGAAAAAACTAAAACCCAAATACATCAAACTAAAACTTCATAAAGAAACTATGTTAGTTAAGACTTAAAAACTAATGGAAAATCTTCAAAATTTCAAACCCCCACACTTATGCATGGAATTTCCCTTAATGATAAAATTTAAAGTGATACGGTCAATCAAAATAGGTAATTAAGGTTAATAAGCCTCTCACTTGTAAGTTTTGTAAGGTAAAACTTCAAGAATTCTGACTAAAATTTACCTATAATATTGATATGTGCTTGATTGATTATTTATTTATTCCCTAATGCTTAGTGATTAATTTTTATTTTGTTTCTAAGATACTTATTTTGGTTTAGGAGCAAGTTAGAGGAATAAGAAGCAAAATAAGCTAAATTCTTAGTTTTTGGTCAATTTTACTATTATTTGTTCTTTAGGATGAAATTAGGATAGAAAATGGAAGAAATGAAGTTATAATGAAGGAAGACACCCATAAAAAAGAAGGACATGCTGATGTAAGTCACTTATACGATTATGTGAGGGACAGTGTAAGTCACTATAAGCGTGTACAAATTTAAAGATAAGATATCCAAAACTGAGCATAATTTTATAGCTTGCTTTTAGTTTATAAGGTTCCAACCTCTATGCTCACCCACTCTATACATGCCATTATGCTTCAAAACTCACCTTTTAAGTAAGTACTCTTGCAATTATAATCTTTGTATTTTTTTTTCTTTTCTTTGACTTGTGTGTTTTTATTTTCACTTATTAGGGATAATTTATGATTTAGGTGCATGGGACTAAATCGATAGATGACTTTGTTTTATTTTGTAAATTAGTTTGGTAACTTAATGTTAGGAAACTTTATTAGTTTATAACTACCAAAAGTTCTTCAATTTGGTTAAATTTTAGTATACTTTGGTCCTTACTCATTAATTTTCTTTTTAAAGTATCCACCTCTTTTGATATTTGTCTTTGAATGATTTTGAGTTATTATGAATTATTAAATTAAGTTTAAAAAGCAAGATAAAAATAAGTGCCTCGATGTCTTTATGGTTTATTTAAATGATAAGTATGCTAGAATTTATACAACTTACAAATTTTTGTGAGCCAATTAACAATTTATCATTTTCTTGTTCCATTTGTTTTTGTTGAGTGATTATCAAACATGACTTGATAATTCTATAACTCACTTTTTATGCATATTAAGATCACATTGTTAAGTCCATGAATTAAAATGACAAGAGGCACATAAGTTCACTATTTTGAATTTATAAAAAGCTTACTTTGATTACATTTACCACTAGATATCCATGTTTTCTTTAGCCCTATCGCTATTCTTTGTTAAACTAACCATAATTTGTGTTACTTTAAGCCTCTTTTAAATTAAAATTTTGAACCTTAGATTAAAGAATTAGATGAATTAGTTGCATGACAATTGGATTTCTCTTATGAAGTTTTTAGTAAGATTTTGGGATTGGAGTAATTGAAATTGCAATGTTATAAATTAAAAAATAAGCATAAAAAAAGAGTAGAAGAAAAAGGAAAAGAGGGGATCAATTAAAGAACAATTTGAGATAATTAATAAGGTTGAACTTCATGTTATAAGATTATATATCCGCTTTCATAATTTTTACTTAAAATTCTTTTAAATTTTTTTTAATTAAGCCCTATTACAATTTACACCTTGTTAAGACTCTTGGACTTTTAATGCATTAGATTCATGCTTAGTGGTGAAGAGATGGTCTAGGAGCAGGCCTATGGCAATATTATTCCGCATTTTGATTTGAGAGCTTAATGATACTATAAATACTTTAATATGTAAACTGAAATCAATGAGAGGGTTATTGAATCTTGATACATTTTGATTACGAGTAGACTTTTAAGATGATAAGTTGCTTGTGTTGATTTTAAAAGATCATGCTATGAAATATTTGTTTTCTTGATTGTTAATTAAAGTATATAAAGCATAATGATTTGGAATCTACGGACAAATTGAGAAAGGCATAGGAAGAAAAAAAGGGAAGTTAATTGAGTTTAAACTATTGTATGCATAAAGGCAAACATTGTCTTAGGGATCATTTAATTACACTTCTATTTTTATTATGATTTTTAGTTTTCACTTCTTGATTTTAGTTTTTGTTTTTAAAAACCTATTTGGTGATTATTGTTACTGTAATTGCACTTTTATTTTCTCATAATAATTAAAATATTAAGTACAACTTAAAGATAAGTTAATTTTATGAACTAATTAAATAAATAGTTTTATGTCAATATTTTATACAGTATTTATTGATAAATATTAATAACATTTTATATTTGTTGAAAATGAATAATTAAATGAGTAAACATTTGAAAAATTTTATTTATAAAATAATATTTATTTATTTTAATTATTAAAAACAATTTAATTATTTAGAGTTAAATATTTGATATTTGAAAATGTATTTCATAAATAAATATTCTAAAATTTTAAAATTATGTAT
>JAOQMM010000006.1:7576659-7595403 GCA_027563515.1 Erythroxylum platyclados
CTATTATCTTTTTCTTGTGTTTATGTACAAAAAGCATAATGATATTTTCATTTCATATTTTTCTATGAATATTTATTGTATTATTAAAGAAAAAGAGAAAAATAATAACATCATTTTTAATTGAGAACAATTTCAAGTTCAAAGTTGTTATGAGAAAATATATATAATATGCAATGAAAATCATACATGAAATCTCATTTTTATTCAACTTGATTTTATCTTTTTATTTTTTATTTATATGAGAATACAAACTTCCATATATTGTTAATATAAATACATATGAAATCATACCAATTCCAAATTAATATGATTCTAATATGACGAATTAACACTTAAAAGAAAACAAGGGTTATAAATTTAAAAATATTATTTGTAGTGTATAGTATTTATCTTTGTAATTGATAATTACTTTTTATCAATTCAACCTCATTCTCTAAGTAGTTTCTTATATTAACAAAAACCACTAAAAAGAAAAAACAAATATGAATCAACTAGGGTGGAGTAAGAGGAAGCCACGAGGGGATGCAACATAGTGGCTTTGTAGAAGTTAACATTGATTAATGAGATAAATTACTCAATCATTTATTGCAATAAAGATATTTATGAAAAGAACGTAATTTCTTTGTATATTTATTTGTGTGGGTGCTTAAAGGTTTGATTATAATTAGAGGCTAAAAGAGCATTTAAACTCTAACGTTTAGATCATAATACAACTTGAACTTTAACGTTTTAATACGTTCAAAATGTACTCTTAACATTTACAAAACATTCAAAATAAACCATAATTAGATAGAAAATCTAACAGAATTAACTCCCAGTTAAATGTTATGTCAATTTTGACATGATATTTTTTAATAACAACAAAATCCTAGGTCACTCAAGCAGATTTAATCTAATTACCAATTAAAAAAATTAATTGCTTATAGTTATCCTGGTATGGGTTATATGTTGCAGTTACAGGCTTGAGCAATAAGGTATTTGGCGTTCTAATCCTTTTTTTTTATAGGTAATGACAATTATCGAGGAAGATGGTTGGATTGTTGTGATTAGTGGTTATGCTCTAAAGCCAATGATGTTATGTGTTTTGTTTCGGGACCTCTTACTAGTGGTGATTTTGTTTTGGGTGTTGTGAGCTGTCGACCGTCAAGGCTTTCCTTCTGATGGATTATGGATCTTGTTGGTGTTTCTGTTATGCTACGCCTAAGGTTTGGCTAGTGAGGAAGCTGATGGAGATGTTGCCTAAGGTTTGGCTAGTGAGGAAGCTGTTGGAGATGTTAACATTGCATGAAACCCCTATGGCACGGGCATGAAGGAGTAATGATAAGGAGAAGTGGTTAAGTGTTAAGGCAGCTCCACTAAATGGATGACGATGCATCGCTAAAAGATGTTGGAAGTTGTCGTAAGGCAATTTTCTCAAGTGACCTAAAAATTAAGGATTGCGGCTAGTAACTTCCCATTCAGATACAACTACTTAAATCTGATACTATT
This sequence comes from Erythroxylum platyclados, assembly GCA_027563515.1. Taxonomy (NCBI): domain Eukaryota; kingdom Viridiplantae; phylum Streptophyta; class Magnoliopsida; order Malpighiales; family Erythroxylaceae; genus Erythroxylum; species Erythroxylum platyclados. Next base: position 7,578,148 of record JAOQMM010000006.1, read on the forward strand.
AGGGAAATTATTAATATAGAAAATTCTCATCCATTAATTAATTACATGTTGATAGTTGATAGACATATCAGATTAAAAGAAAGGCACATATAAAATTGGTCCTATCTCTGCCCTATTTTATATGTTTTAAGAAAATCTTACACATCCATCAGAAAAGAGCGTATAGACAAAAGAAAGGAAGGGGAGAGAAACCAATTTTCTATGCAGAGAAGGTAATTATTATCAAGATAAAAAATCATGTCTTCTTCATCAAATCCAGGCATGTGAAAATTATTGGTTTCAAGATCCTTTATAACATAGAGAAAATCAATTTCTCCTTAGATGTGGTATCAGAGCATGGTTTACAAACCTATAATTTTTCCATCACAAATAGTGAATAATTAGTGTTGAAGAATCTGTTTATGATGAATACTGTCTTCCACCTATGATTCGCTTGTGAAATTTTACGTGGCTGATATCCAAAATCACCGTCCATAAATGCAATAGGAGAGGGATATGAATTCAGCACTTGTAATAGTATGAAGAAGTATGACTGTGTTTCTCTCACAATATGTGATTCCCAGATGTACTCATATCTACATTTAATATGTGCTGTCATTTGGTCTTATATGCATTTAAATGTGCTGTTTTTTATCTTATGTGCATTTAATGTATGTTGTCCTTTGGTCTTATATGCATTTAACGTGTTGTCTATTGTCTTATATGCATTTAATATGTGATTTTTTTTTCTTATATGCATGTAAATGAAAAGCTATGATTTATATGCATGATCTAATGTCAGAATCTATAGTTTGTGATCACCAAAGTGACCAAGCCAAAATGATGAAAATATCATGCATAAAATAGTCATTTATTCGTGACACTCATAAAATGCAAATTAGGAAAATTGATGAATAAATGACGTTCATTGATTATTAGAACTTTAGGATTTGCCTAAAAGAAAATAATTTATTCTACGATTAATGAGCATGATTGAAGAAATTAAATTTCTTAAGTCAAATATATTTTATTTATCTAAAGATGACATATGTGTTTGGTTAAGAATTTTAATTTCTTAATAATGATGAAAAGTGGCATTTATTTATGGTTGTGTGTTATAGTATATACCCAAAGGTGCTCTATAATATACTCTGATGTTTAATCTGGATCTATAATAGAATTAATTATGAGTATCTATGTTTTATTTGTAGCAATTTTGCTTCATTTGCAAGCTTCTTCTGTTACCGTATTTAATGGTTTGAACTTCTCTGAATGGAATGAACAAATTAATTTCCACTTAGGTGTGTTGGATCTTGACTTGGCACTTTTGGAAAACAACCCATTGTTATTACTGATTTAAGCAGTGAGGAAGAGAAGTCCAAATCTAAAGCTTGGATATGGTCTAACAGATTGAGCCTTATGTTTATATGAATGATTATAGCGAATAACATTAAGACTACTATTCCACAAACAGAAAATGCAAAGGAATAGAATGCTTTCGTTCTGCAGACAAGTCACTTGCTGGTACACTAATGGCACAACTTACGAATATAAAGTTTGATGGGTCGCGAAGTATGTAAGAAAATACCATTGAGATGACTAATATTGCAGTAAGAATGAAGACATTAGGTATGGTTGTAGATGACTCCTTTCTGGTTCAGTTTATTCTGAACTCACTGCCTCCTGAACATGGTGCTTTTCAAATTAACTATAACACTATTATGGACAAGTGGGATGTTAATGAATTGACTGGCAAGCTTATTAAAGAGGAAAACATACTAAAGAACATGGGAAGTCATTCAGTTTACCTCACATTTCAAGGAGCTAGTAAAGCACCAAAGTAAAAGCCAAAAGTTTTAAGAAAAAGAAAAGGCCTGCCAAATCAGGCTGAAAAAAAGGAACAAAATACTGATATGTGTCGGTTCTGTAAGAAAGAAGGACACTATCAGAAAGATTGCATTAAATGCAAGGCATGGTTCGAAAAGAAAGGTATATCTAAGACTTTTATATGTTTCAAATATAATTTGATTGATGTTCCTCTTAATACTTGGTGGATTGATTTTGGAGCTACTACTCATGTATCCAATACAATGCAGGGATTCCTTACGAGCCAAACTGAGAATTTCCTGTATAAGGAAAATCGTAATAAGGCTCGAATTGAAGGCATAGGAACTTGTTGTTTGGTCTTAGATACTGGTTATTATTTAGACCTATTAAAGACTCTTTATGCACCTTCAATATCTAGGAATTATTTCTGTTTCAAAGTTTGATGATTGTAGTATTAAATTTACTATTGGACAAGGTTGTTTCAATTTATATAAGAATTCTAGACTTATTGGTTCTGGTAGTCTTGTTGCTGGTTTATATAAATTGAAACTTGATGATCAATTTTTTGAATCCTTACTTACTGTGCATCAAAATATTGTAATTAAGCGTAATATGCTTAATAAAAGTTCAACTCTTTTGTGGCATAAACGTTTAGGTCATGTATCCCAAGAAAGATTAGAAAAATTAGTAAAGAATGAGATTCTACAGAATCTAGGTTTTGCTGATCTTGGTTTGTGTGTGGATTACATTAAAGGAAAGCAAACCGGATATAACAAGAAAGGAGCCACAATAAGCACTTAGGTTCTTGAAATTATACACACTAATATATGTGGACTTTTTGATACTTCATCTTTTAGTTGAGAAAAGCATTTCATCACCTTTATTGATGATTTTTCGAGTTATGGATATGTCTATCTGCTTAAAGAAAAATCTCAAGCAGTGAATGCCTTAGAAGTATACATTAATAAGGTTGAAAGACAATTAGACAAGAAAGTGAAAATTGTCAGGTCTAATAAAGGTGGTGAATATTATGGAAAATATGATGAAACAGGACAATGTCCAAGTCCATTTGCTAAACTTCTTAAAAGGCATGGCATATGTGCATAATATATTATGCCATACATACCTTAAAAAAATAGTGTGACAGAAAGGCGTAATAGAACATTGATGGATATGGTTAGGAACATGATGAGTAATTCATCATTACCCAAATCCTTAAAGATGTATGCGCTAAAAACATCCATGTATCTATTGAATAGGGTTCCTAGTAAGGCAGTTCCCAAAACTACTTTTGAGTTATGGACAAATAGGAAACCTAGTTTAAGGCACCTACATGTTTGGGGTTACCCAGCAGAAGCAAGAGTTTATAATCCACATGAAAGAAAGTTAGATTTTTAAATTGGTAGTGGTTACTTTATTGGTTATCCAGAGAAATCTAAAGGGTATATATTTTATTGTCTAAACCATAGTCCAAGAATAGTGGAAACCTGAAATTTATTTAAAATGGTGAAGTTAGTGGGAGTGAGGAACAATGAATTGTGGACATAAATGAAGTAAAGATAAATATTCCTTTATTTGTAAATGTTCCTTTGTCCATTGTTGCTCCAATTATTGAAGAACATATTGACGATAATGAATAACATTTGAATGACGAAATATCCCTTGAAGAAACTAACTCACACAGATCTAGAGCAAATGAGTCACAAGAAATACCTTTGAGAAGATCCCAAAGAATAAGGAAATCAGCTATTTCAAGTAACTATGAAGTTTATTCGCAAGAATCAGATCTTGATATTAGAATTAATAAAGATCCAGTTTCATTTTCATAATCTATAGAATGTGCTGAGTTAGAAAAGTGGGTTGATGCCGTGAAGAAAGAGTAAAAATCCATGAATGATAACAAAGTATTGGATATAGTTAAATTACTAGAAGGTTCCAAACGAGTTGGGTGTAAATGGGTTTTCAAGACCAAACTTGACTCGAATGGCAATATCGAATGATATAAGGCTAGACTTGTTGCTAAAGGATATACTTAAAAGGATGACATTGATTATAAAGAGACATTTTCACCTATCTTATAAAAAGACTCATTGCATATTATTAAGGCATTGGTAGCCCATTTTGATTTAGAGTTACACCAAATAGATGTGAAAACAACTTTTCTAAATGGAAATCTTGAAGAGGAAGATTATATGGACCAACCTGAAGGTTTTTAAATTGAAAGAAAAGGTTATATGGTGTGTAAACTTAAGAAATCAATATACGGACTAAAGCAGGCTTCTAGGCAATGGTATGTTAAGTTTAATGATACTATCACCTCTTTATCTTGTTGATTGTTGTATATACTGAAAGATTAGTGGGAGCAAAATTTTATTTTTAGTCTTATACATTGATGATATCTTGCCTGTTACTAATGATCTGGGTATGTTGCATGAGACAAAAGATTATCCCTCAAAGAATTTTGAAATGAAAGATATAGGAGAGGCATCCTATGTGATAGGAATTGAAAATTTTCGTGATAGATCACAATGACTGTTGGGATTGTCTCAAAAAGCCTATATTGAAACAATTCTAGAGAGATTTAATAAGCAAAAATGTTCTTCTAAAACTGTTCCGGTACAAAAAGGAGATAAATTTAGTCTTATGCAATGTTCACAAAATGATATAGAGCGAAAGCAAATGGAATCAATTCCTTATGCTTTTGTTGTGGGAAGTCTAATGTATGCACAAACTTGTACAAGACCAGATATTAGTTTTGCAGTTGGAATGCTAGGCAGGTATTAAAGTAACCTTAGAATTGATCACTGGAAAGCTGCAAAGAAGTTTTAAGATATCTTTAAGGAACAAAGAATTACATGCTCATGTATAGAAGATCTAATCACTTAGAAGCGATTGGATACTTAGATTTAGATTTTGATGGATGCATTGACAGCAGAAAGTTAACGTATGGTTATTTGTTCTTTCTTGCCAAATGAGCAATATCATGAAAAAGTGCTAAACAATCTATCATTGCCTCAGCCACCATGGAAGTAGAATTTGTGGCATGTTTTGAAGCCACAATACATGCATTATAGCTGCGGAACTTTATTTTAACACTTGGGGTTGTCGACATCATTACTAAGCCATTGAAAATTTATTGCGATAATTCTCCAGTAGTATTCTTCTCCAAAACCAATAAATACTCAAGAGGTGCCAAACATATGGAGCTAAAGTATTTTGTTGTTAAAGAGGAGTTTTAGGAATAGAGAGTGTCTATTAAACATATTATAACAGATCTCATGATAGCAGATTCGTTAACTAAAGGTTTACAACCAAAGATATTTAAAGAACACGTACAAAGAATGGGTCTTGGTTATGCTTTTGAATGATGTATCTAATAAAGTTGACACTTTGAGCTCATTGGTGTGTTTCTGATATACACCATTTATTGTTTCTAGTTATAATGTGTAATTGTATTATGACATGTCATAACTTGAATTTACTAGAAATATTATTGGGGACCATAATGAAAATTATGTGTCATTTATAGTTCTAGTATGGTAAAACACTAGCGTTTGTGTTATGTGTAAGGGAGTATATTATGCAATAAATATACAGCTGCCATAACCCACATTTAATGTTTTATCATATTTAGATAATTATGATATTTTGAGGATGAGTTTTGGTGTTTAATTGTAAATGCATCATACTTATACATTAGTTTCATCCAATTTTAGGCCAAGTGGGGGAATGTTGGAAGTTGTCGTAAGACAATTTTCTTAAGTGGCCTAAATTTTAAGGATTGAGGCTAGTAACTTCCCATTCAGATACAACTACTCAAATATGATATTATTAGGGAAATTATTGATATAGAAAATTCTCATTCGTTAATTAATTACATATTGATACTTGATGGATGTATCAGATTAAAAGAAAGGCACACATAAAATTGGTCCTCTCTCTGCCCTATTTTATACGTTTTAAGAAAAACTTACACATCCATCAGAAAATAGCGTATCGAAAAAAGAAAGGGAGAAGGGGAGAGAAACTAGTTTTTCTACGCAAAGAAGGTAATTGTTATCAAGATCAAAAATCATGTCTTCTTCATCAAATCCAGTTATGTGAAAATTATTGGTTTCAAGATCCGTTATAATGTAGAGAAAATCAATTTTTCCTTACAGGAGACACACAGCACACAAGGAGATGTTGTCCAAGGCTTGAAGGAGCTAATGGTGGCGACACAAATGAAGATGGTGGTGGCGATAAATAAGATTTCAATTGTTTCAATAGAAGTCATTAACACTTAATTAACTTAATAACTAAAGATGTCAATGGGTCAGGCCGGGCTTGACCCAGCCCGTGGGTCGGCTCAACCTTATATATATTTTTAAAAAGTTAAAAAATGATGTCATTTTTGACAAAACGATATCGTTTTTGACGTTTTGAGACAAAACGGGCCGGGCCAGGCCAAAATTGTCATTCCTATTAATAACAAATTAATTAATTTAATTATTCAGTACTTAATTAACTTAATAATAATTTAATTAATTTAATAAATAAATAAATTTTTATAAAATAACGGAGAAGTGAGTCGTAGTGGGGCCTACTATTATATATTTCATATAATGAATCCCGTTGTCATGTACTAAGTGAAGTGAGTTTTACTTGTCAAGTAGTAATGAGACTTACTATTACATATTTCATATGATGAATCCCCTTGTCACATTCTAAGGGAGACCCATATTTAAGATAAAAAATTTTAAAAATTGATGTGGTGTTTAACTTATAGGAAGTTACTTGCGTCATATTTTTCTGTCTATTTTGAATGTTTGTAAATATTAAGGTTTATTTTGAACATGTCGAAACGTTAAGATTCAAATTATATTCTAATATAAATGTTACGTTTATAGACCTCTTTTAACAAATAGTTAGATTATATGACTAGTAAATAAATATACCTAACTAAATTTCATATTTGACTTACCTTAATAGTTTTGGTGAGACATAAATTTACTTTTGAATGAGGTATTCCTAAGACAAACTCTAATGTAGGTCTATACAATTGATGTTTTATAATTTTACTTAATTACATTACATAACTATTATTTTAATAATCTTTATAGTATTATAATACATATTAACTAAATTATTTTTACATATTATAAATTATTTGTTATTTATAAAGATAATGTAGTTAATATTAATTTTGATAATCATAAAAATTATTAAAATGATATTTCTTCAATTTTTTGACTATTATAATTCAAAAACACTTTTTGGGTAATTCTAAATTTTTATATTTTGTAAATTCAATCCAAATTCAAAATTTGAATTATAATTTTGGGTTAATATGTTGAATCAGGAGATATGTGTCATATAAATATTAACTAAGCAGAACTATAAAGAATTTAATTCCACAATAGAAGTCGTAGATTACTCGTCATCAACCTGTCCAAAGTCCAAACAAACAAGAAAAGGGTGACCCAAAATCCATTTTCTTTTCAATTTTATTAGTTTTATATGAAAATATATTAGCAAAAAAACTCTCTCTCTCTTCTCTCCGTTTCCCTCCACAGCGCTAAACCCCGTCGCGTGAGCAGTGATCTTTTTCCCTCTTCACAATTTATCCCTAACCAACACAAAAAGTTAGATCTTATCAAACAATCACATCATTTTTGGTTTTGAAGAGAGAGTGAGTTCTTTTTTCTTCTTTTTTTCTCTTCATGTAATTATCCTCTTTTCTTTCGGTGGGACTTCAACATCTCTGTCCCAAAGTCAGGCGTCTCGTGTTCTTCTTCTCTTGACGCTTCTCCTTTCGAGGATCAGGTACCTCCTTTACTGTTGCTTTCTTTTTTTAAAATTATTTTTCGATTTGATATTTTTTTATATATAAATGATCTTGTCTTCTTCTTGCTTCTTTCTTGTGCTATTTAGTTTCTAATTTCCATTTGGATTTTACTTGTATCTTTCTCTAGGGGTCTTAGTTTCTTCTAAAATTGTTTCCAGCTCTTTATCCCTCTTTCAGCCATTCGTTGTTGCCTTGTTTGGAGATTACTTTGACCTTCTAATCTCCCTTTCTCATGAATAGGACCTGCATTTGAAACTAATGTAATGTTTGATGCAACTGAAACTAGTTTTTTGCTTAGGTTTTTTCAGCTGCGGCTTCCCTTCGTTTATAATGTAATTTTGGGTTTTAGGTATTTAAATGTTGTAAATTGGAGGGTGTGGCCTCAGTTAATTCAACTTAAATTTCTGGTTAGTTCGAGATGAAGCTTCCGGGAACAAGTGGAAGTTTGGTGTTTTTCCTTGCTCTTGATTGTGAAATGGCCAATTTTGGTTTCAAACTCTAGGAATTTTTGAAGGATTGTTTCATTTAGCACCTTGTCGCATTATGGAAATGATTGATTTTGTTGTATTGATGCTTGCAGAGAAGGTCGGTGATCAAAATGAGCCGACCAGCTACGCGTAGCAAAAATAAAAGGAAGCAAGCAGATGATGTCGATACCACTTCTGAAATACTGAGGTACTAGGAACCTGTCTTTCTGTACGTTGTGGTATTGGCGTATTTGGTTAAATGAGATGTTACTTCTTCTTTCCTAATTCTTTTTCTTTTGGATTGACCTCTGTATAGGAAAATTCATGCAACCGGTGAAATAACTAAAGATGATATAAATCAGCTATACATGATCTCGAAACCTGTTTGTCAAGGTTGCCGTGTGAATACTAAAGATAATCCCAACTGTTTTTGTGGGCTGGTACCACCACCCAATGGGAGTCGGAAATCTGGATTATGGCAGAAAATGTCAGATATTCTACAGTCATTTGGTCCAGACCCATCAAAGGATCTTCGAGCTTCTGATGACTCACCTGCAGGCCTCACAAACCTTGGCGCAACTTGTTATGCTAACAGCATACTCCAATTTCTATACATGAATAGATCATTCCGAGAAGGTGTTTTTTCTGTTGAACCAGATGTCTTAAAGCAACAACCTGTTTTGGATCAGCTTGCACGACTTTTTGCACAGTTGCACGCTAGTAAATTGGCTTTTATTGATTCAGCTCCATTTATAAAAACACTTGAGCTAGATAATGGTGTTCAGCAGGATAGTCATGAGTTCCTAACCTTACTTCTTTCACTGCTTGAACACTGTTTGAGCCATTCCACCATACCAAAAGCTAGAAGAATTGTTCAGGATCTTTTCCGTGGAAACGTATCGCATGTAACTACGTAAGATGAAGGCTGACCTCTGATTTTGTGTTTTCATTATTTTGCATTGGATTGTTGTTGTCTCCTATGCTTTTTATTTTATTTTATAATGTTGCATTCCCCTCATAGTGTTGTTTGTTACTTTTTATTGATGCAGTAATTAGGTCGGTGTTCCTTCTCAGTGAATGAGGAAACTCATAATTGGACTTTTATTAAATTTTGAGCATGAAATGTATCTACTACATATAATAATTGGACGAGGGGGAAACAATTGTAACTATATTTCATAAACCAGCTTTTCAAGCTGCTAATCTTTTAGTTGCATCTTACTTAGGTGTATCAACCATTTATGGATTCACATATGTCTGTTTAGTTACCTAAATTTCTTTCTGTAAATTTATGCAAATTCTCTCTTTATATTAGTGCTATTTGCTGACTGAATTTTTATTTCAGCTATTGAATATATATGCTTGTCTATTCAGTGACCAAACTTTCTCTCGGTAAAAATTTGCTTCTTTTTTCTGTAAAGTTTCATCTGAACTATTTGAAACTGCTTATGGTTTGTTGTAGGCTTAAGAACTCCCCATACTGCTGTTACTTTATGTTAGTTTGCTGCACATTCACTTATTCATTTGTTATGTTAGTTTGCTGCACATTCACTTATTCATTTGTTTCATAGTTCACCATTGTAACTTTGGATATTGTATGTAACTGATTACTTATAGTCAGTAAGTATTTTCATTTGTTTCTTTGTCTCTATTGTTTATAATGTAGTGAAAGTCTTATTTGACCATTTAGTTTATGTTGTGCATGCAGCTGTTCAAAATGTGGAAGAGATTCTGAAGCATCTTCAAAGATGGAAGACTTTTATGAATTGGAATTGAATGTCAAAGGCTTCAAAACGTTAGAAGAGAGTTTGGATGATTACTTTAGTGTGGAAGAACTTCATGGAGAGAATCAATATTTCTGTGAATCTTGTAAAACCAGAGTTGATGCTAATCGCAGTATCAAGCTCCGGACTCTGCCTGTTGTCCTTAATTTTCAGCTGAAGCGTTGTGTTTTCCTTCCAAAGGTACACACGCTATCTTGTGCTTATCAGGCATATCTTCTGTTTGTTATAGCAAAACTGTTTTTTGCATCCCTGTTCTCCTGCACTTAATTGGGGCTGTTTAATTATCAAACATATTTATTAGTGACGCATAGGAATGTAGGGAGAGTCTATAGTGATCAGCTCATCTATTTGTTTCATTTTCTGTGATTGGATACAAATTTGCTTCAGTCTTATGTTAAATTATTGGGTATGCTGGAGAAGATAATGATGATTGACCGGTGTGGTTAGTTTTTCTGATTGGCAAGTTCTTGCAAAAGCATACATTATTTCTTCCTAGAGATAATCTATTAAAATACAAATAACTAGGTTTTGTGCTAAAATGTGTTTCCATGCTTGAGAGCAATTTTATTGTTTTTATTTTTTCTGGATTTAGATGCCAAAACCAATTCTTTTCTAGTCCAATTGTTATACTAGCTCTAATGCAAAAAATTCTGCAATTGGTGGTCAAATTTTTAAGGATATGTTTGTTTGTTCATCTGTCAGTAGACTACAACAAAGAAGAAAATCACGTCCTCCTTTTGTTTCCCTGGAGAACTGGATATGGGGCGCAGGCTATCTGAACCATCACAGACAGACTGGATATATGACTTGTCAGCTGTGTTAATTCACAAGGGAACTGCTGTAAACAGTGGCCATTACATTGCTCATATTAAGGATGAGAATACAGGGCAGTGGTGGGAATTTGATGATGAGCATGTCTCGAATTTAGGTTATCACCCATTTGGAGAAGGCTCTTCTGCTAAAGATGTGCCAAGCGAGACTAGTCCATTACAACCTGGTGCAGAAGGAGCAGATGCCAATTGTGTTCAGCCTCAGCCTTCAGAGTCTAGTGTTGGTGGATATGGAGCTCGATTTTCATCTACTGATGCATACATGTTAATGTATAATCTTAGGTGTAATAGGAAGAATGATGAGAATAGACATATTGCTGATGCTGTAGACAGTGTTGAATGGCATGATGGCTGTTCAAGTAATGGTGTTTCTCTCCCACCACATATATTTGGGGACATAAAAGAGTTGAATGCATCATATCTTAGTGCTTGTGAACAATACAAATTGAAGAAGGAGAGTCAGATGAATCAGATTATAGAGAGGAAACAAGAAGTGCGATCAATTCTTTCAGAAGCTCCAGTTCAATTGGCTGATGAACCATTTTATTGGGTTTCTATGGACTGGCTTCGTGAGTGGGCTGACAACATTACCCCGCCGTAAGATAAATTTTATACAAAGCAGTCATATGTGTATGAAATCAATTATATGGCCTGGCTTGTCTATGAATTGTTTTAATATTCTGCTTCATTTTGCTAAAACACATCTGGAGTCAACATTTGTAGATCCTTTTCATTTTGATCTTAGTCTGCAGCTGTTACTTTTTTGCTTTACTAGTTTAAGGCCTGTGAATAGCTTCTAAAGCTACATTTAGTATATTTAATTTGATGCAGTGTTCTAGACAATTCTCCTATTCAATGCATTCATGGAAAAGTCCCCATATCGAAGGTTGGGTTTATGAAGCGTTTGTCGGCTGAAGCCTGGACAAAATTGATATCCAAGGTATCTTCATTGCTAACTTGTCTCACTTGCATAGGGTTCATGGTCCCAATTGTTAAAGGAATCTAGTACATTCTACTATGACTGTTGTGAGATCATCAGTGCAACAGTTGTTTCATTGAGTGACACTGTTAAAGAACCCACTTATAGTATTTTATTTTACCTTTTTTAGTTCAGTTGTTTGTTCATCATCTTCCTTCTCTTGTCGTCATTCTCCCTGTTCCCCTAATAGGATAATGTTTTTCTAATCGTAGTTTCTTTCTGCCCCTGTCACTGAAACCCCCAAGAATTTCAGTTGCTTTGCTACAATTTTTTATTATCTTTTGTCAAATATTGTTAATAATTTTCAGCATAATGGAGGGCCAATACTGAGCAATGATGACTGCTGTATGGCTTGCCTCATTGATCGTGCAAAATATGTGGTCTGTGCCGATAGCTATCGGGATCGGAGAAATTTGATGAGAGATCTTGCAAGTGATGTGCTTTTGGGTAACTGTTCAGGTGGATCATACTATGTATCTAAAACATGGTATGAATGCAAACCCTTCTCCTTTCATGATTTATCCTGTATTACTTCTTGGTTGTTATAGATATGGTTTATAAGTTTTGCTTGGAAGTTAAGTGATCATAAGAACATAGTGTTTTAGATGAACTGCTTTTAATGGTGTTGTTCTCTGTTCTTTGGTTTGAGCTCACAGGCTTCCGTTGTGCATCTATCTTTTATCCAGTGGCCATCTTGCATACGTATCTGTTGAGTTTCTTTTGTTTGACAATATAGTTTAAGGCCCGAAGTTGTGAAATAATTTGTATTTGGATGTTCCTTCGTATCTGAAGAAACTTTTTTGTTTTTTGTGGGAGGCTAATTATACTAGGTTCTTATTGTAGGTTACAACAGTGGGTTAGAAGAAAAAGCATCGACGCTCCAAGTGAAGCTGACGCTGGACCAACAGCTTCAATTAGGTGTCCTCATGGGCAGCTGCTGCCTGAGCAAGCACCTGGTGCAAAGCGAGTGTGTGTTCCTGAAAACCTCTGGCTCTTCTTTTATGAGGATGCCATTGCTGTGAAGCCTGGTGAACCTTTGGGTTGTACAACTTTTCCTTCAGATTTTGAGCAATGTCCCCAATGCAGCGATGAACTTTCTGAAGTTGCATCATTAGAGGATTCTTTAAGGTCATTTGGATTTTTTATAAGTTGCAGAACCTATTAAGCTATTGAGTTTTTACTTATCTAGAGGAAAAAAGTTGTTTATTCCTTTCTCCACATTGCAGAGCAGTAAAGCTAAAACATCGGCAGAATCATGAAAAATTGGCTACAGGGAAAAACATTCCCTTGTCTTCGGACTGCAAGTATTACTTGGTTCCTTCTTCATGGCTCATGATATGGAGAAATTACGTAAATGCCAGTGGCAAGAATGTTTCTTCATCATTGGAACCTGAAACACTAGATATGATAATTGACTCACTGAAATGTGAAAAGGTGAATTGCAACTTCTGGAACGTTCTTCCACCACAATCGTAATAATTCTGAGAACTCTTTTCTTTTTTTTCACTGAAAGGCAGCGAGTTGTTTGAGTGTAGAATAGGTGGGTTTGATATTCATTCTCAAAGTTTCATGTGATATTTGTCGATAGCCTCTTTTAAAACTAGGCTTTTTGTGCAAGTTTTGATGAAATTTGTAAGAATGACATAAGCTGGCTCCAAGTACAAGGCAAAGGACTCATGCCTCTAGATTTATCCTAGAGTCATCCTAATCAGGATATAATACTTTTTCTGGGTGTTTATTCTGTTTTTTGAATTATATTTTCACCATTTCTTGATCCTAGTAACTGATTTTAAATTTTCTGTTGTTTTGTTGCTTATTTTATTTCTTGGATCAGCATCTACGGCTCCTAGAGAGGCCTCCAGATCTGGTTTACAAGCGTGGCACGCTTTTCCAGAAGAATTCTTTGGTGAGTATTATTACTGAGTTAATACATTTGGTGATGGAGAATGAGATTAGTTCAGGTATTAATGGGTAATAGTTACATGTCTTTGTTAATTTCCATAATGATTTTGGGTTTGTTTTATTTAATAGTCAGTTCTATTCTATTTTATGTATTTGTCGGTCTCCTTAATAGGAGCTGGATTAGTATTGATGTAGGACAAATAGAAGTATTATTAACTAGTAGCTAAAAATAACTAAATTAGGAAATATGACTGATATTAGGCTCTTGGAATATCAAGTTTCAAGGTTAGATTTTGGCTAGGAATGCTGAAATTTTAGATTTTGTATAGCTGGAATTTTAAGGTTTGATGACTGGAAATTTCGGCTTTAATATACTGGAAGATGGGATTTGTGTTGCTGGAATTTTGTGGTGAACACAAAGAATGAAAGGTAGGGAACTAGGAATCACTCCTAAGAGTTAAGAATCACTCTTAGAAGAAAGCATCACACCTTCTAGTTGAAAACTAAAGTTTGTAAAAAAATTCCAGATTGCTTATTCTTGATGAAGAGTTGAATACACATATGGGAAAAGGATCTTAATTTAAATCCTATTACGATAGAAATTCTATAAGTCCTATACAAAGAGGATGGCATATCTAAAATATTATAACCTATACTATTTCTTCGTATCTAATGAGGAATTCTAACACAATCTAAATTTCAGCCTACTTTGATGTCAATTAATACTTTTATATATTCTGATTGTATTTCTGGTTTAGAAAGTTTTGCGCAAGTTCAGCTTTGGAAAATGTGATGCTTTCTTTTAGGATTGATTTGTAAAGCCCATGAGTGGTTTCTAGGAACTTATTGGTATGATACTAGTACTTTCCTTGGAGTGATTTCTAGTTCTTGTTACAAACCCTACAAGTAATTCCTAAACCTATCTTTTTTTTTTTCATTTCTCCACCCTGAATTCTAGCAACCTTCTATTTAAAGTGCAGCAGATCAAATTTACAGCTTATTCATGTTTTCATCAAAGTGTTGGCCATTCTTCACCACATGGATATTATGCATGTGTCTGCATGAAACTTTTGTTTCTCCTGAATGAGCCTCAGTTCTACTGAGGCTCCTAGAAGAAGGATCGAATAGTTCTCCAGAGATTCAGTGATTGTAGTTTGGGCCTTCCTTTCAATCAATATGCGCAAATTTGCTTGTAGGAGATATGTTCTTTTAATTCCTATTGCAATACTTCGTAATGCATGTGACTGTAAAGTGTCCTGAAGGGCCATTTGTTCATGTGACTGGTATTTGTGGCAAAAAGGTTGCTTCATTTGTTCAGGAAAAGTGCCTTTAAGCCTCCTCTTACTTCAAGGAAATTAGTTTTTGTTTGATGCTATTAATAGAATTACAGTAACTGTTCTGAGTTGTCTAATACAATACTTTTCTTTTCTTTGTATCGTCCTACTCTGTATTGTAGACAGATAGGTTAGCAATCATCACAGAGAATGACTGGAACAGCTTTTGTGACGAGTGGGGTGGTAATAAGGAGAAAGGCATATCTGCAATAATTGAGACAGGTAATACTTTGGAAAATAATTTGGCTGGATGCTATGAAGGTATTCCAGTGTCTGATGAGAATGTTAGTCCTCAAGATGAAGTAAATAATGGGCACGAGACAAAAAGCCCTGTCATTAAGACTTTTCCAGAGGTAATGGAAATTTACCTTATTCAAGCTTTCAATGCTGATATATGTTTAATTAGGATAGCAGTAATTGAGATATAATTTTTTATTTTAAATTTATACTATTCTTACATGACGTGAATCATTCTGCTAGATCTGTGCTGATTGCATTGGTGAAAGAGAAAGTTGTGAGTTGATGCAGAAGCTTAACTACTACAATGAGGATATTCATGTCTCTCTGGTTCGTGGTAAAGAAGCTCCAAGATCGATTCTGGAAGCATCTGAAACAACTTGTGAACCAGATCGAAGGGCCTCTAAGCGTTCTCGAAGGACCAATTATGGGAATGCAGTAAATTTAAAAGTTTCTGGTTCCACATCAATATACCAATTGAAAATGATGATATGGGAGTCACTTGGGGTAAGTTGCAAAGATCTGATTCAAGAATGGAAAAATTACTCATTTAGTGTTTTTTTTTAATTTAATTTTTTATGTGAAAATAAGTTTGAGGGTTTATTTAATCTTATATCTTGATAGGCTAATAATGGAAAAGATTACATTCGTTATATGCAATTTCTATTCTGGAACAATTTACAGTTTGTGCTATAATGAAAATTCTGCTAATTTAACCCTCTAGATGACAGGTTTCAAGCTTAGAGATGGGTTATTTTTTCTCCAAATTTTGTGGTACTCTAAAGGTGGAATAAAACATAGCGAATCAACACATGAACTAAAGGGAATCTGACGGGCTTGGTAGAATTTGTATGCTTCCATGTTTTCTTACTAGGTAGTTAGGTTCTGATGTCTACCTATGAATTTCCATCATAAAGCTCCAATTCTTGTCTTTTATTGTTGATTTGTTTGACTAGTCAGATATCATGGTTTCTTCTAGATTTGATCTTGAGGATAGAAATACGTTGCAGGAGAATTGACTAATTGTTTGTTAGGATAGATCAATTCCTTTGATACTGAATCTAAAGAAGGACGCAACATGATTTAAGTATTAAAAGATGGAAACATACTTGTAAAATATTTACGTTGATAACTGCCCCATATGGATACAAAATTCCGTCTAGTTTCCCTTCTTTTCTATTTGTTTGAACTAAATGTCACACACTTTGTTAAAAATTTTGAAGGCATCAAATTTGATTGATATTGCAATACTCAAATTCATGCAGGTGGTCAAAGAGAACCAGATACTCCGCAAAGGTTCTAGAATAATTGATCAGGAATGTGCTACCCTAGCCGACTTGAATATATTTCCTGGAGATAAACTCTGGGTGCAAGACTCGGAGATCCATGAGCATCGAGATATTGCTGGTAAGCTACTGAAACTATTGCTAATCATCATATGCAATGGGTGTTTACAAAAGAGCTGCTGTGGATTTACAATATAAGTCAAAAAATATTACTGAGATTTGCTTCAAACAATGGCATAATAATTATTGTAGAAGGGATTGGGTAAATCGTTGGTGAAACTTTGAATAAAGTAAAGCAATGTTTCTACCTTTCTTGTCTTTAGTTACGAAGTCATTGACTTGTTGGGATAAGTTTTGGTTGTTTGGAATTTTAGACGGGACATTATGATAATGCTTATGCTTATTAGCAATATATTTGTATGGACTAAATGTGTGAGTAATTTACAGGCATCCAATATGGAAACTGCAAGAGTTTTGATCCTGAATTCTCTTCATCTGACTCTTCACACAGTTTCTGTGTGCATGTCTTTCCAATTGTGCAGTTGATAGGCGTTTAGAACATTCAGCTTCACCATGTACTACATGTCTTAGTTTATTGTCCTGGGCAAGTTATTTTGGGTATTCTTAACTTAGGAATTTCTCAGTACAGAAGCAGCAATTACGTTCACTAATTACCTCCATGCTAATATTTCATCAGATGAGCTTGCAGACCAGAAGATGGATGAACCTTATTAGATCACTTGCCTATTTACATTAAAAACTGGGAAATGGGTTTTAAGCTTGATTTTCCATTCAAAGTCAATA
>JAOQMM010000006.1:7598801-7609134 GCA_027563515.1 Erythroxylum platyclados
CTTCGTCTTCATCTGTATTATTTGTCCTTTTAACCATTCCATGTCACTTAGAATTGGCTAATTTTTCAAACTCAATTTCAAAAGTAGATTTTCAATGGCTGATAAGCTGAAATTACTGTCATTGAAATTGAATATGGTTGGAAGAGGACAATATTTTCAAGAAAATTTTTGTTCCTTTCTCATCCTTTCTTGGCATTTTGTTCTTGCCTCCTGAGTGTATTGCTGCCCATTTTTATTTATTTGTGGGCAATCTATGCAATGAGGTGTTAATCTTCAACTCATGCCATGGACATAACATCTCGTATTTTGTCCTCAATTAGTCATATTGGGGATGTTGTTGGCTTTTCAAGGCTGCTTATTTCATATCTTGTGTATTTTGGCTGATGTTCATGGCATATCATACTGCCGGTTTCTTTGACTTGAGGGATTAACATCTCACCAATTTATGTCTGGACTCTCTATTTTCTCTTTTCTTGTTAATAGAAGAAGAAAAACTCTTAGGATGTATGTCTTGTTGTTTGTGCCAGAGTTAGAAAAGTCTTCATAAACTGACTGGAACAGTCATATTACAGGCAAGTTTGAAAGCTGAAGACATCCTAAATTCCTGGCCAGATTCTCAAATTGGTAAGATTTTGCGGGAGTATGGAGAAGAAAGCAACTGGCGCTTACTTCAGAGACAGATTGTTCAGGCTCGCCTTCGTGGTGGATTGCATACCACTGGTGAACTAGCAGATCTTATTCGGAGTTCAAGTGGTGGAACAAGAGGTCAGCTTATTATCTGTTCATTGTTATGTTGTTTTCTTATATTACTTCTTAAATTGAGGTTTGCCAAAATGTAACAAATTGCTCCGTTGGAAGAAGCCAAGGATTCATTGAAAATGTATGCATGGAATACGTTGAATGAATAAACCAATTTTGTTTAATTTCTACAGGAGGAAGGCAAGGTTGGATAAAGACAGCTACAAGGGTGTTTCAAGCTCTAAGGATCGCTGTTAATGATGAACTTGGTGTATTGGAGAAGTCGCTTCGTACTTGTTTTCAGTGCCTTGCTCCTGGAGGAAGGCTTGCTGTCATTTCCTTCCACAGTTTGGAGGACAGGATTGTGAAGAAGACATTCCTCGACATTGTTGAGAGTGATGACAGAGATGAAAATGAGGGTGAAGAAGACGGCAGAGAACGAAGAAGACTTAGAAATGAAACTGAGGATAACGAAGCCTGGATCAGACAGACAATACGTGGCTCCAATGGAACAATCCTCACTAAGAGGCCAATAACACCATCTGAAGAGGAAGAAAGGTTGAACCGTCGGTGTAGGAGTGCGAAGCTCAGAGTGATCGAGAAAGTTGGATGTTAGACTAACTGTAATCCCTTGGGCCTTATTGTTGTGCTGTCTTGGATGTTTACCCTACAGGCCTAACCTATATAAATTCTTTGCGCATGTAGATGCTTTTAGGCACCTGTAGTTTCTTCCATTTGTTGGGAAAGCAACTAAAGTAGATTATTTCTTCTCCATCCTTTTCTATGATGTGACTCTTAGGGTAGCTTGATGTTGGAAATAGTGTGAATTAATTCAAGAGTCTTTCTGTAACCACAAAAGTCTTTTAGAATTAAGTGACTCATTTATATTTGTATTTAAATAGATGATAAACACCTCTATAAATGCCATAATTCATGGTCAAAATTAAATAGAAAAAAGATTCCTTTCATTCTTCATTCTTCATTATCTCATTTCTCAACAAAGTGATATCATAGCCATGTTTCTAAAAAGTGTAGAGAAGAGCATTGTGAAGAAAGTAAGAAATGGCAAATAATGGATTCACTTCCGTCCAATTTTCTCATCTCACATAGAAAAGTTATAAGAAATATTGTCACGAAAGGTTTGCTTGGTGTTAAAGATGAGAGAGAAGTTATAGAAAAAGGCTTAGAGGAGTCTCAAAATGAAGAAAACTTATCTCAAAATGATAATGAAGCTTTGTCCAAGATGAAAAAGAAGAATCGTCAAGCTTTTACTCTTGTATCAGTGTTTGGATGATTCAATATTTGAGAAGGTTGCCAATGCTACTAGCTCAAAGGAAGCATGGAATATTTTAGAAAAGTCTTTTCAAAGTGATGATAAAGAAGAAGGTGAGACTTTAAACATAAAGAAGTGATTTTGAAGTTTTGAAGACAAAGGAATCTGATTCAATTTTGGATTATTGTACAAGAGTGAAAATAACTGTAAATGAATTAAACAGATATGGAGATAAGATAGAAGATGTTCATGTAGTGGCAAAAATTTCATTCTTTAACTTCCAAATTTGATTAAGTGACGTGTGTCATTGAGGAGTCTCAATAACCATCAAAGAATGAGAAGGTTTTTTACAAGCCTATGAAGAAAGATTAAGAGAAGACAAAAGAGTTATTGGAGCAAGTTCTCAAAGTTAAGACTATTTTAAAGAATGATAGAGGAGAAAGGAATCAATTTAAATGAAATGGAGTAGGAAAAGTATGTAGTCATGACTTATATAGAAGAGGAAGAGGGAATAGAGACAACATAAATAATGAAGAGAGAGGCTAACCATCACAAAGAGAGCATGAAAGAATAAAGCAAGAGGACGAGACTACTATTCAAATATAAATGGAAGGAGGCATGACAAGTCTAAAGTTGAATGTTTTAGTTGTCATAACATTGGGCATTTTCTTGGAAATATCATAATAATATTGAAGAAAAGACAAATCTTATTAATAACAATCAAGAAGTTGAAAACTCAACTTTGTTGCTAAAAAACAAGAAAGAAGAGAACAATATTGATACTATGTGGTACTTAATAATGGTGTAAGGAATTATATTTATTAATACAAAGGCAAATATTTAGACCTTGATGAGAAGAAGAGAGGCAATGTTTCCTTTGGAGACTTGTCAAAAATACAAATTAAAGGAAAATATATAATTCAAATAACTTTCAAAGATGGTAGTCACAAATTGATCACTAATGTTTATTATATGACTAAGTTAAAAAGTAATATTATAAGTTTAGGTCAATTCCTTGAAAAGGGATATGAAATTCTCATGAAAAATAAAATTCTTTGTCTTTGAGATCAAAACCTTATTTTAATTGCTAAGGTGGCTACGTCAAATAATAGGATATTCAAATTAAACATCAAAACAATTGAAGTAAAAATTTTTGGACGTTGAATTGTAAGATGAAGCATGGTTTGGCAAATGAGGTTTGACCACTTAAATTCTAGAGCTTACAAGGTTATGGGAGAAAAGAAATTGGTAAAAATGATGCTTTTAATTAACCATCCTAGTCAATTATGTGAAACTTGTTTTCTTAGAAAGCATGTTAAGAAGAATTTTCCTAAAGAAACAATATCAAGATCAACTAGTCCTCTTCAACTTGTGCATGCTGATGTGTGTGGAATAATCAATCCACCTTTATTTGGTAAGAAAGAATATCTCTTACTTTTTATAGATGATTTTAGTAAGAATACTTGAGTTTATTTTCTCAAGAAGAAATCAAAATCTTTTATTGCTTTTAACAATTTTAAGATGCTTGTAAGAAGGAGAATGACTATAAAATCAAAAGTTTTGATATTTGATCAAGGAGATGAATTTACTTTCAAAGAATTCAATAGTTTTTGTGCAACTCATTGCATTTATTGTCCTTTAGCAGTTCCTAGATTATCACAACAAAATAAAAAAGCCAAGAGAAAGAATAGAATCATCCTTAATATGACAAGATACACGATGAAGGCCAAAAATATGCCACAAGAGTTTTGGGCTGAAGCTATTTCTTGTGTAGCGTATTTGGTCCAACCACTCTCTAACATCAAACGTAAAAGATCAAACCTCCCAAAAATCCTAAAGTGCAGTAAAGCTTAGTGTCTATCATTTGCGAATTTTTATAAGGATTATGTATGCTCAGGTATTACACCAAGAAAGAATTCAATAAGAAGGGAAATAAACTACCCTCTATTAGGGCGATCGGAGTGAGAATACCGCAACAAGCTTTAAGGAAGTAGGCCTGGGGATTAGGATCCAAGCTTGATGATAAAAAACATGTCTTTATTGGATATGATTCATATTCTAAAGGTTAAAAATTATATAATCCAAGCATGTTAAAGTGGTGATAAGTCAAGATGTTAAATTTAATGAGAAACATATATGGAAATGGGAGCCTCAAGAAGAGAAAAATTATATTTTTCCTTTATATTTTAGAGAAGAAGAAGAACAAAAGACCATGGTACTTATATAAGAAACAACTCCACCTCCTTCACTACTTCTGTTACCTCATAAAGAAAGTCCAAGTTAAAGACCAAGGAAAATGAAAGATATAGGAGACATTTATACAAGATAAAATGAAGTTATTTTTGATAATGATGAATTCTATTATCTTCTTATAGATAGTGAGTCTTTAGATTTTCAAGAAGCCATGTAAGATAAAATGTAGAGATTAACTATGGATAAGGAAATTGAGGCAAGTAAAAAGAAAAATACTTAAAAATTAGCAATTCTTCATAATAATCATGAAACCATCAAAGCCAAATTGGCATAAGGAAAAGAAGATTGCTAATAGAGAGGTAGAAAAAAAAAGCAATGTTGGTTGTTAAATGATACAGGAAAAGCATAAAGTTGATTATGATGATGTTTCTGCACTTGTTGCTTGTATGGAGACTATTCATTTACTCATTTCTTCGGCAACTCAAATTAAATGAAAAATTTATCAACTAGATATAAAATCAGCCTTCCTTAATGCCTATCTTAGAGAAGTCTTTACTAAATAATCATTGGCTTATGTGGTCAAAAAAGATAATAAAAAAGTTTTGAGATGAAAAAAAGTTTTATATAAATTAAGGCAAGCACAAGGGCATGGAATAACCACATTGACAAACATTTTTTATGAGACTGAGTTTGTTTATTACCTTAATGAATATGCTCTTTACATCTAAATTCTAATGATAAACACATTTTGCTTGTTTGTATTTATGTGGATGATGTTAATAATTCAAGCTTGTTTGAAGAATTTAAGAAGGTTATTATTTGAATTTGAAGTGACCAACATAGGACCTATGTCATATTATTTAGGCCTAGAGGTGAGACAAATGGGGGACGGAATATTTCATTTCTCAATAAGATTATACAAAGGAGGTCTTAAAGGAGTTAAAAAATATTTTATTGTCATTCCGTAAACACTCATATGTCTTTTGGGAAGTTTAATATAATTAATTAATTAATTAAAATGTAAATAATTAATTACAATATATATCTAAAAAATATATCTAGAATTTCACATTATAATTAATTAAAATATAATTAATTCATTAATTACAATATAATTAATTAATTATATATTTTTCTCTTTTAGCAATTAAATATAAATAATTAAAATATATTAAAATTTGATGTAAAACAAAATTTTAACTAACTTTTATTTCTCAATATTTTTAACGAACTAACCAGTATCAATGGTAATGGTAATCATTCATTCATTCTAACCAATCATCATAATTATAATGATTTTATCAATTCTCATTCCTCATTATATTCATTCCCATTCTTATTACCATTACCCAATTTGAATCAAGCGCCCCCTAAGGCTCAATCTTCTTTATTTAGTTAGAGTAGTGAGTTAGTTTATGGAAGCTCTCACCGCCACTCATATAAAAGTTGCTAAGAGGATTCTTCGCTATTTAAAAGATACATTTGCATTTAGACTATTTATTTCTCTTCTAGTAAAGATTTTGTGAGAGATATTGATGACATGAAAAGCAGTTTTGCATTTTTTTGAGTCATTGTGCTATTTTATGGAGTTCAAAAAAGAAACTTATTGTTACACTTTCAACTTATGAATATGAATAAGTGGCGACAACTTTTACATACTTGTCATGTTATTTGGCTTAGAAAATTATTAAGTAACTCTTCTTCTTCTTCAAAAAAAAAATTATTGAAGGAACTTCACTGGCCACAAGAAGAAGTTACGAAGATTTGCATTAGTAACAAGTCTATACAAATAATTGCCAAAAATCTAGTATTTTATGATCAAAGAAAGCGCATAGATAAGAAGTATCATTTCATTAAGAATTTATTACTAATAAGGAAGTAGAACTCAATTATGTGAAAACTCAAGATCAAGTAATTATGAATAGTCTCACAAATGCATTAAAGTTCGAAATTTCGAAGATTAAGAGTAAGACTTGACATAATGAAAAAAAATAAATTAAGGGTAAATGTTGAAAATAATAATTTTAAAAATTTAAAATGTGACTCGTATGATAGTTTAGTTTGAAAATAGTGTGAATAAATTTAAGAGCACTCTTGTAACTTCAAAAGTCTTCTAGTATTAATTGAATAATTTATATTTATATTTTGGTATTTTCATAAATAGAGAATAGATACCTCTATAAATATTGTAGTCCATTTTGTAATAACCAAGATGAAATATAAGAAAAATTCTTTTCATTTTTCATTCTCTATTTTCTCATTTCTGAACAAGTTTTACTCTAAATAACAAAAATACAATATTAGGAGACCATGTGAGTAAGTGACAAGTCACCAAAAAGATAATTGAGAAACAAGGAGTCATTGACTCCACTCATAAGAAAATGGGTTACTGTTTGTGCAAACTTTGAATGAATCCATGTCTTCTTTTACTAAAATTCTTGTCGTATTTGAAGATCGAGGAGGTAGTTGTTGCAGTGACGAAGAAATGCAGAGAAGAAAAGGAGAAAGTTGTTGAAAAGATGAAAAAAGACTTAGGTGAACCAATGGTTATGGGTCATTTTTTTTGAACTTTTTAAATCCTATTTGTAGTATATATATTTAATAAAGGGTTAAAATTAAATAATATTTTTTTAACCGAAAAATGATAGAGATGCCAAATTAAAGTTTAAATTAAATGTTTGTAAAACATTAAAATTATTTTTAAAATATTTAGGATAAAATAAAATTCTGATGTTGACCCTTTCACAATTTAAAGCTGTTGGATGGAGAATTGTCCAAATGTACCCAAACCTAATGAGAGTAGGCAAGGGAAGTTTTGAGGAAGATGCACCTGTCGTCAAGGAGATGACGCTATTGGAAAGTAGGCCAACGCACTTGTCACTGAAGGAATGGTACTGGGACGTGCATTGACATCCAAACTTTATAGCGTAAAGTAAGGTTCTGTAATTTCCAGTTTGAGATATAGTTGGCGTCGAAATGTGGAATTTCTCAGCACTTTTGAATCGCGCCACTTTTCGGTTGGTTTCGTGAAATGCTAGAAAGTTGACACTTACATGAGAACCCCAATGCGAAGCTTATTTCTTTACAACCCCGAATACCCTCAACCTCCATCACTCTTCACTCTCTCTCTCACAGACACACACACACGCACACATTATATTCTCAACTCTATTCCTCCAGAACCAAGAAAACCATCAAAGCTGTAGCTTGTTCCGTTGCTTACATGCGTAGTTTTAGTCCAGGTGTGAAAGGCACTGTGTCTGCGATGATGATGGCATTCCCTAGTCAGAAATGGAGAGCAGTAAGAATGAAAGAAGGTTTCACCGCATCTCCATCCATTGCTTTGCCACATCTCAGCCCCATCAGGTTTTCTTCTTGGGTTATGCAGTTCCTTTCGGATTCATTAAACATAAAACGCTGTGTTGTTGAAAGAATCTCTGCTAATGATATCTGCTGTCTCACAAAACACTTCCTGCTTCAGGAAAGAAATCGGAACTTTCAAGACAAGTAAAGTGAACATGTCCGTTAACAACTCAAAGCAAGCACATTTATTTGCTAGAAAAAAGGAAAGAGTTAAGCTGCCGCCCTCTGACGATGCCTATCGTCTCAGTGAATTCCTGCGTCATCCCTATGGAATTCAATCCGTGTTAAACACAAACAGCTATCAAAGTTTTCAATCACTTGATGCCAACACATACAGATGCATTTTGCCAAAACTTCAACTTCTTAACTTTGAAGTGGTTCCAGTGCTGGAGTTACGTGTGACCCCGACCAATGAAGATTGTATTGTCGAAATGCTTTCTTGCCAGGTTTTCTCTTGACTATTATTACCAGAATTAATACAAGTTGATTATGCCCTGCTCTTGGTTTAGCTTATTCCACTTTGTTGACATTCACGTATCGTCAGGTATCATCAAAAGGCCAGTAACAGAAATAGAAGCTCCAAGTCCTAGAAAGACTTTGAGAGGCATCCTCTTGAAATATAAATTTATTCTATAAAAGGCCACGTATAACCAGTGAACTGAAGGAGCCTATGTTCTCTTATCTCAATAAAACTCGAGTGATCTCTGCATACTTAATATATGACATCTTTATATATTATGTTAATTTTGAATGCATAGCTTCTTGAGTTATCAACACAAGTAAAGGCCTAATTGTTAACATGCTGGTTTTCTGATATCATTTGCAGTTTCAATATTTAGAGCCTGCAGATCGCAAAGATGATGATATTTTAGGTACTTAACAAATCCGGCTACTTACCAAGATGGTAATAGTAACGGTGTAATGAGTTGCTTTAACGCATTGAAAAGAATATTCATGATATTATACAAAATTGAAAATATAAACAATTGCAATATGTTCCTGATAAAAGTAAACATGTTCACTTGTGATGGCCAAAAGGATGTGATAAAAGAGTGAATTCAATAAGTTTCTCTATGATTTGGAAGTCTTATGCAGAAAATACAAGATTTTTGTGTATTCTTGCAGCCAGTAATATTGATGTATCTGATTCCTTTTGAACTTGGCTTTCACGTGGCAGCTTCCTTGAAGAATCACATCACATGGAACACAAATGATACAGAACAATTCGTGGAGATTGATTTAATGTTGAGTCTCACACTTGAGGTGACTGATATTTCACTTATTGATAATAATAATCGATAAGGAGTCTACGGGTTGCTATTTGAAAAATTTTGGAAGTTTTTAGTTCTTCATTGGCTGTTTTTCAAGCAATAGTAGGTTTCTCAGTCATAAAAAGCAACAAGAAAAGATGTTAAAATCAGTCACCTTAGATGAAAATGGTGGAGGATCAGAATGTTTCTGATATAGCCTGCTAAGATCCTGCTCCAGAATGACCTCAATTACTTCATTCTCTTGGCAAAGTATTGAGGTTGGACCTCTACAATATTAGTTTTTGGTAATCCGAGAAACTTTGCCATACTATTTAATACAAATAAAAACTTCTTTTCATACACTGGTCATTTATCTGCGTATGAAATTGCAGAAACTTTTCGATATTTTTTAAGTGATTTTGATGATCGTTTATCTACATTTTTCTGAACTGATAAGATGGTGTCCCTTTTGGACAGGTGGACACAATACCGTTTGTTCTGCTTCCAATATCTGCTGTGGAGGTTCCTGGAAATTTGTGAGTACTTAAAACAAAATTCCGATCACAAGTCTGTGTATTCGGTAAATTATCAGTCACCAATGCAGCCAGCTTGTAGGAAATGAACTTATCTGGGATAGTTTGACACGTTAAGATATTTATTTGATCATTATCCTCGTCTAGAGATAGGATAAGTAAGACCGGAATCATGTCAAAGTGAAAAAGGTTTTGTTATCATTTCTGTTTGCCATAGACGTGGATCTAAATAGGAAATTGTCCCAATTCGATTAATGGAAGCCTTGTGACGTGCAGATTAATGCAAACTCTAGTAGATAGAGCTGTACCACTTTTCCAGCGACAACTAATCCAGAGTTACAACAAGTGGGCTCGTCAACAACATCAAAATATTGCTTGAAAAGTCGGTTAACAGCCAAGATGAACCGTTCTTCTCATATTTTTGTATTCGATGGGGTAAGGTTACGTACTACTGGACCTCTCTAGATTCCACATTTCAGCGGGACTCTCACTGGATATTATTGTTGTTATATGATGAAAAATTATGAGATATTAGATTTGGATTTACGACATTATTTTCTTGGCCTTGAAGTGCCAAATGTGCTAATGAAATTTACTTTCCAACAAAAATTTGTATTGGTCATGGTCAAGAAGGCATAACTCAAATATTTTGTAACAATAAGACAATGAGTGCTATGATAAGAATGCAACTTATTATAGTAAAACCAAGCATATAGACATCCACTATAATTTTATTCAAAATATGGTAGTTGAAAGAATGATTACAATACAGTTTTGTGAAACAAATGAGCAAGTTGTGGATGTTTTTACGAAATCATTACCAAGTACCTAGCATGAGTACTTTAGGCTGAAGATGGGAGTTATAAGTTTTGGAGCAAAGGGAAGTGTTGAACGGTAATACTTTAAAATTTGTTAACATTCTATTTCTACTTTTAAGTTCTATTTTTCAGCAAGTATTTGTTAGTGAATTTATTAATTATCTG